>JAUMHM010048770.1:0-15119 GCA_032362435.1 Melikaiella ostensackeni
AATAAATATTCACACTTGCCGGTAAATAACAATGACACACAAACATACCGTGCTCATCACTGACAAGATGTTTTTATCAGTGTGGCAGATGTGGTGCCACCGGCGGTCGTATACCGGTACTTCGTAGCCAAAACTTTCTAACAGGCAAATATATTGAGGCTTGGAGGTCCTGGTCTAACCTATTGGATCTCTCTCTTCCTTAATACTTTTCAAGGCTCTCATTCAAAAGTTAAAACCAAAAAACTCTGAAATTTGTATAGAACCTCTGTGAAATGTTCTTATATCGTTTCTCAGTTTTAAAGAAAAAATCGTGAGAAAAGTATAGCCGCTAAGGTAAAATATCTGGCATTTTCGATACTTTGGTATAGGCTTACGTACATAAGGTGTTTATTTGAATTTCAACACACTCAAACCCCGGTTTTGAGACCGTGACGGGTGTCAATAGCCTCGGTCTCTAAAGGGGGGTTCTCCAACCCGTGAACAATCAGGGATATATGAACCATTTTCTAATATTACGCAATCTCCGAACGTGAGTTCAAACTTGAGCACAAGCGCACTGCGCCTTTATCTATACGCTGCTGGCATTTCACGCTTGGTTGAACACCGTCTCTCGCCCCGCGTATCGAAGAAACTGGATGGACTAGCAGTCGGCCAGCAGTTGTAAAGGTCTTTAAACCGGGGGTCTCTGAACCGGGGTTGCGTGTAATTATCTCAAATTTGGAATAGTCAACCTCTCTAATTGCACAGGCCGTTAGCACAGCCGTTAAAATTGGGAATATAGATTCACTGAAGTGCTATCACTTCAATGAATCTATATTCCCAATTTTTTAAAAATCTCACGAAAATCACTTCATCCTTAGAATACTTTAAGTTTTTTCAAACACAAAATGTATTCACTTGCGGTTCGTTTCAGAACACGAGTATAGTATGAAAAAATAGATCAAAGGTTGAAGTAACACTCCAGCGTAGAAATTCATAATCGCCAATTTTATCCTGACTCACAAAAATGGTCATGAGTCTTTGAATAAAATCGACAATCTTGGCCCCTCTTTTTTGGATGTACGTACACATATATGATTAATATTTGGTCATTCTCTAGGCGTATAATAAACAATCTGGCCGATTTATCTGGCCAGTAAATTTTAATATTTTTTCTTATATTATATTATATTATATTATTATGTAGTATTTTTTATTATTATTTGTAATAAATGAGAACATTTTTGAGTTTCTCATGATCTATATTGGAATTAACGTTTAGATTGTTCAAATTGGGTTTTGAAATCAGTGATCCAAAATACCACTGTAATAGTGCATTGTATATTAAGGGCGGAACGAAGGCGAGTTTGACGAGTATAAAGTTTGCAGCACGAGCGAAGCGAGGCGGAATTCGTCTCGGAATTCACACAAGACAAAATCACCTTCAACCCATGATGCGCAATATACTTTTTATCATTCAAGTCAGATCATTCTTGAAATTTATTCATATTTTCTAATTGTAAACTGCTGCAGGGTGTAAGCTGGAGTAACGCTGATCATTGATGATGAGTAAGTATAAGAATTCAAGAATTTACAAGAATCCACTTGGGTTAGTTTCTTAATACATATTTAAGGATATATTGCAACTTGAAATTCACTGATCATAACCACAGCCTCATTGATTATAACAGCGATATTATAATCAGCCAGGCTATAAAATAAATGAAATGCAAGAATCACTTTTTAATTCAATACTGTTTTGAAGTTATTAACTAAATGACAAATGGATTCATTAACTTTGGACCCAGTAAAGGCATATTTTTCTGATTATTCATGTTTAAATTATATAAATTTATAATTTTTTTTGCATTTGAAACCAAAAGATACTTTTATACATAAATACTATATTTTCAATCTTGAAAATTAAATTTTTAAGCTTTGTAAAATCATATATTATAAGAGAAATGTTGACAATTATTAATAAATATTAACAAGCGTTTATTTATTACGTTTTGTTCACTGACTTCTCAATTAAACTTTAGCATAACAGTTATATAACAATATGATTTTCGACCACAATCCGACTTAAGGTGTTTGAAATATAGTGCTGCTCATCCAGTTGTGTACGTCGACAATGTGTAATATTATGTAATAATTTTTAAAACCATCTGCATAAAACACGTTTGAAACTAGTCCCACCAGTTTTCCATTGCGTACTACAGAGGTTCCTGTCAGGACATTAATATTGTTTCCTTGCGCGTTTTTATAATTTTCACTGCAGAAAACAACCTCCTTGGGAAGACTAGAAAACCTTTGATAATATGAACTCACGATGCTCATATTAGTCTCTGTCAATGGTGCCAATTGATCCTAAAATGAGATTTAATTAATTAATTAATATACCTTGAATAAAAAATAGTTAAGAAATATAAGCACAATATACATTACATATATAATGAAAAAATGATTTCATAAAACACCGCACGGTTTAAATATCGTTACAAGCATGTGATTCGATGTGTTGCTAACATGCAAGTATGGTCTTTCATGTTCGCACCAGTGAATGCTTGGGATCACCGAAAGCACCAATTATAATCAGGACAACTAACTGCTACTATTTTAAGTGAAAACTTCGCGTACAGTCTTCGTAACTCCGTTATCAGATCTCTGCACATCTTCTACTCTTCTTTCTGCTTGGTAGTGATTTTTATGCCAGCTGATGCCAAAAATACGATAACGAACGTAGTTCGTTTCTCAATTTCAAGGAGCACGATGATATTAGGGTATATACTGAATCTATTGGTAATACACTCATGTCCCGAAAGTAACCGGAAGTGGGTGTACTCGTATTTCATGTTCGGAAAAAAAGTGAAACACGTGCGCTTATGGCATTCGCCAACTTTAGATGAGTCTTTCTCGAGAAACGCTTTTCCGAGGTTCCAATTTCAAAAATACCCCGGCGACTCGTTTTTCAACCTAAAGGGTTTGTTTTTGGCTTAAAATGCCGGGAATTCATCCGGATAATAGCCCCTTTACGTGATTTCATACCGACCATAAGGAACATTTTCACACGGCCGCCCATATTAGCCCCAGTTTATTCGGAACTTATTATTCTCGACAGCTGAAACTAACTTCTTAGAAGCGTTCAGCAAAGCAGTATCACATCCAGTACCATACCAGAGCGATAATGCTGGTAATAAAGCACTCAGTGTCTATGAATATATGTTTATGCCTTTGAATGTATAAGTAATCCCCACGTGACTGAGGCAAGAGGATAGTGACACACTCTTGCATCCATCGGCGGTAATGTCTTGACCCAAAATGCGGCGATACTCCGCTGAAAATGACAACGACCTGGCACACAGCAGAAGTACTAGATCTATCTACTTCATCTATGGCATGGATATGTGTTTCTTGTGCCTGATGCGAGGAAAAATAGTTAGAACTCTGATGAAATTACTCATCATAGCGTTTTTATGCAAAAACATGCAAATTTAGGCCTTTTGATTCAAAATACCTCACAGAAAAAAGCTAGGCTTCCTTTTGCTGCGTCTTGCTTTTTTCAGGTCTTACTTCAACTGTTGCCGGGGCAACTTCATATAATTTTCTTTTGTTTTACAAATCAATTTAAGTCCCTTTTGACTAAAAAATCCTGCGTCTCAATAAAGGGTCAATATCCGATTCAAAATGAGCTCAGCTTTTTTCTATGCTCTGTTAGCATGCCTAGCGCGGAAACAATTATGCGTAGATCTACACACTTTATTCTTTGTATGAAGATGTGTTCCACATGCCCAATGTGAGAAAAAATAAAGCGAACCCTGATCAAAATACTCTTCGACACGTTGCTATGCAAAAACAGGCAAATGGAAACTTATCAAATTTTTGAAATTTTTAAAATTTTTCGAAATTTGGACAATTTAACAAAATTTTGAAATTTCTTTGAAATTTTGAAAATTTTTTGAAATTTTGAAAATTATCAAAATTTTAATAAATTGTACAAATTTCGAAAAATTTTCAAAATTTCAATTTTCATAAATTTTTTTCAAAATTTGGAAAATTTATCAAAATTTTGAAATTTTTTGAAGTTTTGATAAATTTTATTATCAATTTATATAAAAATCATATAATAATTTACAAAAATGTGATATTCATTGTACCTATCGATTAAATATCTCGGACTTTTGATTTTTTTGTCAAACATTGATGTAGATCAGTGAACTTAGAGTGCACGTGCTATATTTTTTCTTGAAGCATGAAATTTATCTACATACTGTCACTTCTGAGATACAATGATATTCTTGCCGGATAAAGTATAGATTAAAGTATGATTTCATATTGAAATCCCAAAATCGATACGTGAGACCTTCGTTCACAAAAACGCGAATTTCTCCTAAACTTCGATCGACAAAGAGGTACCTTTTCTTATGGAATGACACATATGGATAAATAGAGCATTGGAATCCTGAAAAGTATAATTAATTTGGAATCGATAAATAAACATCTTGGTTCTGTTTGTTGTCAAAATATGTTTTGAAAATGCTGATTTCGTAATTTTAATATTCTCAAGGTTGCCAACTTCTTCGCGTATCTGGAGATCTTAACAATTTCCATAAATTTTTATAGCTTTTTGGTTGCTGATCCGTGGGAGATAACTCATGCCTAATGGACCTCTGTTTGAAACAAGCTGTTCTGAAACTTAAAAAAGAAATAATTCATTTTTGAAGTCTGCCGCAGTCAAATACTTTTATATTTTAGATAGTCATATTTTTCAAATCTTTAATTCAATTTAAAATGATCTATGAGCGTTAAGAATAGTAATTTTTTATTCAGAAAAGTACGAAGTTAAACTAAGAGACTTGAGGATGAAAATTTCGAAATTAAACTCTAAAAAAGGATACAATTTTAAACTTGAGGACTTTAAAAGCTACATAACAGGAAAAATGAGATATTTGACTATTATTTTGTCCTTAAAGAATATCCAATGGGGTGAACTATGAAATTCGTTTCATGAAGAATGTGAAAGGTTATTTCGACGTGAAAACTTAAATCTTAGTTAGTTATGATTTAAATATTTTGAAATATTGAAATTAAATTTAATTGAAAGTTTATAAAGAATTCAGAATGCCTTTCATACTTCCTAAAAAATGTGAATCATCAATATTTGTCATTTTTGTAAATTATTTTGCTTAACATCAAATGGTCCTCAAGCCTAGCAAAAATTATTCATAACATGATAACAAATGTTATTCTAATTCCGAATTAAAGCATTTCCATGCAATAAAAAACAAAACACTGAATGGAAGTTGATCACTAATGGGACTTTTGTGTTGCTTATGGTCGTCTACCATCCCGCGAATACCATATTTCCAGATGGAAAATAAAATAATCGTTGAGCCGCTTCTAAAAAAAAGTCAATTTTTGTATTTATTCAATATGGAATGTAAAAATTTGCCTAAAAAGATATGGTAAATCTTGCCTAAAATTTTGTTCACTGATTTTTTTTGTTGATTACACTTCTCTGCCATCCCAAAAATTTTTTAATATGTATATAAAAATAATCGATCGCGGCGCCTTTCGAAAAAATTCGATTTTTTGTTTAATTCATCTGATATGAAAAAATTTCCTAGAAGATGTGGAAAATGTTGCCTAATATACTGTTTTCGCTGGGTTTCTGCCATTCCAAGATTATTTGAAGATGAAAATTAAAACAACCAATCGGGCCCTTTTCCAACAAAGTCGACTTTTAATTTTAATTGATTCGAAATGCTACAACCTTATTTTCACAATGAAATTCAATACTGCCGTGTTGAGGAAAAACTTACGTGAGTGACTTTGCGATTACGGTAACATGGCAATTCCAATAAATTAAAATTAGGGAAAAGGATGATTAGGAAAAATTTAAATTAGGAAGAATGGGAGTTTGAAAAATTATGGCAAAAAAATTGGAAAAGGTAAATCAGATAATTATAAAAAAATTACGAAGATCAATAATTTGGAGAAACAAAAATTAAGGAGAGTGGTGATTCGGAGAAATTAAAACAACTGAAGATTTACATTATGGAAAATGGTAATTCGGAAAATTATAAATAAGGAAAAATTCTAATTTCAAAAATTAATTCGGAAAATAAAAATGATAAAGAATGGTAAATTGGAAAAATAAAAATAATGAACAATAATAATTCAGAGAATCAAAAATTAAGACAAATGGTACGTCAGAAAAATTAAAATTAGGCGGAATGTAAATCAGGAGAAATAAAAATGAGGCTGAAGGTTCATTTGTAAAAATAAAAATTAGGACAAATGATAACTCGGAAAGATAAAAATTAGGAAAAAGGGAAATCTCGCCTCGGTTTTTACAACACTTCGTGACAGACGTCCACTAGTGACTAGCGGAGCGGACAGCTTGCAGGACAACAGAAATGTAGAAAAGATAAGTATATTTTCGAGTCATTTGGAGTTTTCTCAATTTAGCACTCTTTCAATTTTTTAAATATTTCAAGACAGGATTTTTGGATTATGAGGCATCTAATTTCTATTATTGGGAAATAAAATGTATTTGTCGGGACATCTAAAAGCCCGATTGCTTTGTATTTTTATACATTGTAATAAAAGCATACTTACTTGATGTAAATTCATACGTAAAATACCTTCCGCTACTACATATTGTTGAAATTTTATGAAATTTGAACGCTTTCATATCGGTAATAAGATCAGAACACAATCGATTTTTTAATTTCACCTTACGGCATTTGTGTATGTATATACATATGTATAATTGTATATACGTATGTTTGTATGTATGTATTTTTACTTGTTTTTTCACATTGTAAAACTTAGAGTATATTTTTACATTAGAAATCTGAAAATCCACAGATGTTTGCGGCGGTATCGAAGATTTAGCAAGGGCATTATAATTTTATGCATAAAAACTATTGCCGATGTAGTTTTTGTCACAGGTGAACGTATCTCATACAGGGTGGTCGTAACGTTCGAAGTCTAAATTTACTCGTAACACTCTGAAATTTTAAGGTTTCAAGGATTTCTACTTAAAACAATTCAGTTTCAAACTATTCAGTTTTGAATATTCGATTTATAAATTTATTTCAGTTGGACAGTCGAATACTGCTGAATGTTGAAGATTTTTCTTTTTCTTAAATAAAAAATTTCAGATTGAATGGGTTAAATATAGAATATTTTCGACTGAAACAGTAATTGAACAGGATTTGAAATTTAATAAAAGAGTTTAATTATGAATCTATTCATTTGAATTTATTTTAAAATCGAAAATAGTTCGTAAAGTTTCAATCGGACGTTTACATTTATTCAACTTCTCAGGCATTCCAATTGAAACAGTTCAATTTTTAACATCAGAAATCTGCAAATTGTTTAGTTTTTAACAGATTGAGAATCATTTTGTAGAATCAATTATTGTTCAATTTTTAATACCTACTCGAACTACAGTAAAATTTAAAAAATCATTAAATTCTTATTTTTATTTTATTATGTTCAAATGTCTTTTTATCAAAAAATTTCACTTTCAAACGCTTCTGATTTTTGATTGCTTCAATCATCAAAATTGAATTTTAAAATTCTTCAGATTAAAATGTACTCTTAAAAACTGTACTGCACAGACTTCAACCCGGAAGGCAGTTGTAAAACAGGAAAGTGGCCGTAATCGCTTGCTTACCTGAAATCCTGGACACAACTCTGCGAAAAAATTTTCTACCTGTTGGTCCTGTTTACACAAGATAGCAGCTTTAAATTTTTAGACTACATATTTTTTTCCGATGTATACCTATTTCTGTTCGAACTACTTTTTACAGACCAAAAAATATTGTGCTTGACATCAAATTTATCAGCATAAAACGAATAATCTGAAAATATATCATTTAAAAAGTCTAGAGGCTAATTAACAAAAATTTTCTCTTGTAAAAGCGACGTGTCAGAAAGAAAATGGTCAATGAGGAAGGATCTTTTGCCAGATTGCATCACCGGGACGAGAACGAGGAAGGACAGAACGAGACGAGACAAAACGAGGCGAGAGATACCGAGGCAGCAGGTATGGCCCATTCTCGTTTCGTCTCGTTCCTCGGTATATCTCGCTCGACAACACTACTCCGAATTATTATTGGTCATAATTTTTGTTTTTACAATTTATTGTTTGCTATAATTTTTTGAATTTCCATTCGTCCTAATTTTTATTTTAAAAAAGTAACATTTATAATCATTTATCATTTTTCGCATTTCAACTTCCCCTTATTTTAATTTTCCTCATTGCTATTTTCTCGAATTATAATTTTTCCGAATAACTATTTACATAATTTTTTTCTCCGAATTATTATTGGTCATAATTTTTATTTTTATTCCATTCTACCATTTGTTATAGTTTTTATTTTTCGAATTACTTTTCCGAATTAAAATTTTCCCTGATTCATAATTTCCCGAATTGCCATTCTCAATGATATAAACATTCTTTAATTTTGTTTTCTTTGAATTACCATTCTCCTTAAATTTTGTTTCGCCGAAGTATTATTCTTCGTATTTTTTTTTATTTTACCAATTTACCATTTAGAATTTCTTTTTGTTGTTGCTATAATTTATCGAATTTCCATTCATCCTTATCTGAATTTTTCCGAACCATCACTTTTCCTAATTTTAATTTTTTGGAATTTCCATGTGTCCTAATTTTAATTTTTCTGAATCACGATTTCCCCCAGTCTTTGTTTCCCCGAATTTTCAATGGTCATATTTATCTTTTATTGTTCAAATTTAATATTTGTTATAATTTTCATTTGTTCGAAATATTATTTTCCCTAACTTATGTTCTTCCGAATTTTAATTTGATGTGATTTCTTACAGAATGTTTCATGTAGTTACAAAAGAGGAGGGCCAGTAATGGGTGTTTTTGAGCCTATACTGAAAGTCTTCACTCGGACAGTCAGTGCCGTATCAGAAGTTGTTTACATCGCGACTTCCTAGGCACATACTTTTGTACGTGGTGCTGGGTTCAGAGACTATGTATGCGGTCCTAAGCGTTGACGTGAAAATACTCACTCGTCGCTTTAAATCCGGTTGAAACTAGATTCAAATAGCGCCCGTCACTGTGCCGACCAGACCCGAGGCCAGCACAGTAACGCGAGATGAGTGTAGTTTAATCGCAATTTGTCAAGTTTGAAAATTTGTTTGACGCAAAACTCATTCAAATAATGCGATTGATTGTTTAATCATAACGGTTCCCTTTTTTAAGCAACAACCATTCTAATTAAGCGATCGAACGCTCAATTTGAATGGCTCTTACGTCAAAAAATTTCTTTCAAATTGAAAAGTTGCAGATGAACTAGTTCAAACCTTTTTAAGTTTTCATTGCCACAAAAAAAATATTTTACCATTCTGTACAGCAGAAATATTTGTTAAAGAAATATATTCGATAGAAATATTCTCTGTTGTAATATTTATGTTGAGTGTTTATGTGTGAATCGTGTCGTATGATCAGAGATGGGCAGTGACAAGAGTCTGACCTGGTCTGACCAACACTGACGGACATTGTCCGACACCATGGTAAATTTTGGACAGATTGGAGAAAGTCATATTTCTAGACAAATGTTAATGGAAATTTGTTGAAATAAACATTTTTATGATTTTGCAAGACCAAGAAAGAAAAATATTATTTCATGTCAAAATAAAAGAAAGTTAAAAGTAAAATGTGGTTACTGCATTTATATGCAAAATCAGAAAATATATTTTTTTTCAGAAAATCAAGAACAAACTATAAAGAACCCTTTTTGACACACAAATTTTCCACGTAAGAATAATTTGTATTAAACAATTTGTGAAGAAGATGGAGAATCTACTTTAAATAACAAACGTTATGTATGTTCTCGTCAAAATGTTTAATTTGAACTGCTTCTGTGTCAAAAACATTTTTTTAATGATGATATAACGATTCATTTTATACAATAATCACAGGTGTACATTTGAAAGAAACTAAAAGTGTTTTATTTTCTTATATTCTATATTTTACTTGTATATCTATATACTCGTAAAAGTACAAGAAACCAAAACTTTTCAAGAATAACATTACAAGCTTCAGTGCTTATAGCCATATACATCCCAAGAAAAGGAATAGGTTAACGGCTGAAAGAGCTGGCAAAATTGTTCACATCTCCAGAAACTTGCGATATTTGAAGCCAGCACTAAATGCAGCATAATGAAATTATATTCTAAAAAATATCAATTTTTGCTCACCAGATCAACAAATTTTTATATAATTAGAAAAGTAACTATCGAATTGATATGCTTGTTTTATACAATAAATAATATTTCACATTGTACTTCGACAAATTTGTACTTCATGTTGGTGATTCATCCCTTGCAAAAAAAAACAATCTTTATTTTAAAATATATTGTTCGTCCAAATATTGTAAAATTTTCGTTTTATAAATTATCTTTATTTTAATATTTTTCGTTAAAAAATAATAATATGTTCATTTTACAAAGTAGTAATAGCAATGTATACACATACGTAAATGAACAGGCATTATTTACTTGAAAAATGATTATTAAATAAACAGAAGCTACATTTTTCTTTGATCTGAGAGATAGTACTTTCAACATTTAACACTTTATTTCTAAGGTCTGAGGTTACGTTGCACACATTGATCATGAAAATTCAGTTTTTACACGTCTTACGGCGTATATCCTATTCCGAAATATAAATCTAATGATATAAAATATTATTTGATGCCTAAACGATCATTCAATATATTTTCATTTCTTCAAAATATCAATTTGTCCAAAATTACCACACGGTCGGTCAGTGACGGACAATGTCCGTCATAATAAACATTGTCTCGGTCATGCCGGTCAGGTCCCATCTCTACCACCAAACGATTCCAGAAAGAATTTTTGAAAAATATTGAAAATTAAATTCCAAATTGTTGAAAGAATTCTACATTACCGATTAAGAGTCGATTTTTGAAAAGTGAATATCTGCCACAATTTTGACCACCAAACGTTATAGACCACCGACGTTATAAACTACCGCGAATCGATTTACAAAAAGAATTTTTGAAAAAAAAAGTGTTGGAATTGAGGATGGGTTATCTGTGAATCGCAATTACCCAACGTATAGGGACACTCGTGTTTTTCTTTTTACGACGAAAAAAAGATGTCATTGTAATTGATGAGGATGGAGTGATTAGCATAGGTAAGTAATTTTAGTTTAAATTTAGTTGGAAATTGTATTTAAATGAAATGTTATTTTTCAACAGGTCCACTGTTTGGCAGGAAAAAGAAGCTTACCATGGTCGTTCGCTTGATAACGTCAGTAAGTAAACGACCATCCTTGTTTAAACAATCACAGAAGTATACAGCCTCAAGTTTAGAAAAAGAGAATTTGTGGACTGAAGTTGCAAATGAAACATCAGCAGGTTAGTGGATTATAGAGAAGGTTTTTTTTTTATTATCACAGAATGAGTATAAATTGAAGATTGTATTTTTTTTAGAATATTCAGCAGAGAAGGCAAGAACAAGATGGAAATCTTTACGAGATCAATACAAACACGCTCAGTTCAATGACAATTCTAATATATTTCGTGTTAGTGAGAGGATGCAATTTCTGGATCAACATTCTTCTGATGAGTATGTGGCTACGATTTTTTTTTGTAAACTTTTGACTACGTTACTGTATACTAAAGAGATCAAGTATTATTTTAATTTGTATTTAAAGAAATATACATTGTTGCAGTGAACCATCTGCTCATTACCGTTGCGTGAACAATCAAAAAATATTGACCGACCTGCCAGATCAGTGTTGACTAAACAACCAGAAAATGGGGATCGAACTGGTGAAGTATCGATTCGTGAGCGCTCAAAGAGCGTAAGATCTGAAGAACTCTGTGGTACAAAAGCATCAGAGCATGAAGCGTTGCGATTATGAGCACGGCCCTGACCCCACATTTATTTTCGGAAGTAGATTGTAGGATAAGTAGACAAAACTTACCTAGTATTCGGGGTCTGATGAAATCCTGGAATCCATATAACGTGAAATACAGCGCGTTTTTTTAAGAGAAAATGAATATTTTGATAGAAAATATTCATTTTCTGAAACATTGAAATCAACACCGAGCAGACAAATCCCGAGAAAGAGATGGCGAGTGTCAAACACACTTGACTTTTATATATATTACAGCACAACATCGACCGTAAGTAAAAAAAAAGCTCTGTATAGCATCCTTCCTTGAACTAAACTTCACAATTATAAAGCGAATTTCGCGATTCAATGAGAAATAAAAAGTGAAAAACACTTTCGAAATTTTTGAAAACTACGCGACGCAATTTGACAGATGAAGAAGCAAGAGAATCCCAGCTCGCAGCGCGTTCACAAGGCGATAGCGGCCACTTTTTGTACTAAGACCATGAAATTGCAGACTACCCAAAGAAACGCAGTCGGTAAATCATCTTTTTCCTAAAAACTAATTTTCGGAATATATAAATAGAAACTAACAATTTTCATTATAAACATGCATCCTGGAATTATTTTTTGAAGAAATACAAAGGTAAAATACTATTTATAAAGTTATTAACTAATTTTAAAAGTCATTTATAAATGCATAAATTTACTAAGTTTAGATAATTATTTATTGCTAACTTCACAAGTCGCTTTACTTTATGAATGGATGAGTTTACCAACCTTGTGAAATTATTTATTTATAAAAACACAATTCATTGTTCTTCATGAATAAATAAATTCATGAATTTACCAAATTTGCGAAATTTATTTATTTCCAAATTGACAAGTCCATTTCTTATAAACAAATAAATGCCCCAAGTTGTCAAATTATTCATTGCTAACTTCATAATTTAATTTTCTTCATAAATAAATAAATTTACCAACCTTGTGAAATTATTCATTAATGGATTTCTAAGTCTCTGCCCTTCATGAATAAATAACTAAATAAATAAATTTACCAACTTTCCGAAATTATTGATTTCAAATTCACAAGCCTATTTCCTTAATACATAAATAAACTTACCAACTTCGCGAAATTATTTATTTTCAAATTCACAAGTCTCTGTCCTTTATGAATAAACAAATAAACGAATTTACCAACTTCAAAAAATTATTTATTCCCAAATTCACAAGCCTATTTCCTTTATAAATAAACGAACTTACCAACTTTGCGAAATTTTTTATTTTCAAATTCACAAGTCTCTGTCCTTCATGAATGAATAAATAATTAAATTAATTTACCAACTTTACAGACTTATTTATTTCCAAATTCACAAGCCTATTTCCTTTATAAATAAATAAACTTACCAACTTTGCGAAATTATTTTTTTCTAAATTCACAAGCCTGTTTCCTTTATAAATAAATAAACTCACCAACTTAGCGAAATTATTTATTTTCAAGTTCACAAGTTTCTGTCCTTTATGAATAAATAAATAATTCAATAAATTTTCCAACTTTACAGACTTATTGATTCCCAAATTCACGAGCCTATTTCCTTTATAAATAAATAAACTTACCAACTTTGCGAAATTATTTATTTCCAAATTCTCAAGTCTAATTTTTATGAACAAATAAATTCTCTAAGTTGTCAAATTATTCCATGCAAAGTTCACAACGCTCTTTCTTTTATAAGTAAATTACTTATTTCAGAATTCATAGATTTATAAGCACTACGGCACTGAAGTTCCTGATGTGTGGCACGTGCTTTAGATCTTCGATGGATTTCTTTTTTTTTCACCAGTGTTCAGACAAGAGTGTCGGCTCTTGTCAAAAGGAAATTGCTAGGACCATTGCATGAAGCAGGTGGTCGGCTCCTCGTAAGTATTTCTCGACCCACCACAAAATCCATGAATGAATATACAAATTTGAAAGTATATGCATTCATTTATATATTCTGAATTTCTAAATTAGTAAAATTATCAATAATAGACGAGCTGGCAAGAATGCAATTATTCATAAATATTATATGAACAAATGTTTTTTTTCAATAATGACAGTTATTCACTTAATTTTCTTAGTTTTCAAATTCTTTAATTTTTTTAATGTCCCCTGTCGGTAATGCAGTACACTTTGTTATTGCTCGTAAATTTATTTATTCATAATGGAAAGTGAATTTTTAAGTTAGCAATAAATAATTGGACAACTTAGGAAATTTATTTGTTGATAAGAAATGGACTTGTAAATCTGAAAATAAATAATTTCGCAAAGTTGGTAAGTGTATTTGTGTATGAAGGAAATAGGCTTGTGAATTCGGAAGTAAATAATTTCGGGAAGTTGGTAAATTTATTTATTTAATTATTTATTTATAAAGAACAGATACATAGAAATCCATAAATAAATAATTTCACATGGTTTGTAAATTTCTTCATTTATTCATAAAGAACAGAGACTTGTGTATTCATAAATAAATAATTTCACAAGGTTGGTAAATTTATTCATTCATAAAGTAAAGCGACTTGTGAAGTTCGCAATAAATAATTATCTGAACTTAGTAAATTTATGCATTTATAAATGACTTGTGAACTTAGTAAATAACTTTATAAATGATATTTTACCTTTGTATTTCTTTAAAAATAATTACAGCATGCATTTTTATAATAAAAATTGTTAGTTTCTATTTATATATTCCGAAAATTAGTTTTCAGGAAAAAGATGAATTACCGACCGCGATTCTCTGGGTAGTCTGCAATTTTATCGTTTTAGTACAAAAAGTGGCCGCTATCGCCTCGTGAACGCGCTGCGAGCTGGGATTCTCTTGCTTCTTCATCTGTCAAATTCCGCCGCGTAGTTCTCAACAATTTCTGATGAGTTTTTCACTTTTTATTTCCCTTTGAATCGCGAAATTCGTTTCATAATTGTGAAGTTGAGTTCAAGGAAGGATGCTTTTTTTTATTTAGTGTCGGTGTTGTGCTGTAATATATGTCTGAAATCAAGTGTGTTTGACACTCGCCATCTCTTTTTTGGGATTCGTCTGCTCGATGTTGATTTCAACGTTTCAGAAAATGAATATTCTCCATCAAAATATTTATTTTCTCGTAAAAAACGCGCTGTATTTCTCGTTATATGGATTTCAGGATTTCATCAGACCCCGAATACTAGGTGAGTTTTGTCTATTTATCCTACAATCTA
>JAUMHM010048781.1:0-15119 GCA_032362435.1 Melikaiella ostensackeni
TTTTCCTGCGGGACCATCCCTGGACAATTGTCCGCGACTGCTTATTAACTTTTGTAACCGTATTCAGCAGAAACCCTAGGCACAGGGACCCCCCATCCGCAACATGAGGACGCGTTCGGTGGCTTTGTCATAGGGCCTTCGGTTCGACTCCAAAGGAACCGAACCGAACCGAAGAATATATATATTTATTATATATATATATATATATATATATATATATTAATATATCCAAAAATGTCGAGTTAAATTTAGTAGAATCTGTACAATTCACATATTGAAAATCTTCTCCTTTAATTCATATTATTGATTGTTGGAATTTTTCATATGCTTGTCAATCATGAGGAGCGTTAATGACACTGTTAAGCGAAATTAAATGGTTTTAGTAAACAATTTATAATTTTATCAAAGTCTGTACACTTTTTTGTTTTATTTTGTAGTCACACAATGATTTTAATGATAAAAATATCAAATTAATTACTTTTATATTATTGATACATTGTGTATTAACAAAACTTTCAGGGTGGATACACTTGAGGGAAAATGCTCCATACATACAAACAGTGTATAAACTTCAATATCAAAATTTAAATTGTACGATTTTCAAGAAGTCGCTTTCTGAATCTATGAGAAAGAACTGTTGTAATTTTCAGCGATAATAAATTATATTTAGAGCCTGAAATAGGCTCTTGAAAATCATGGTCTTAAGCAAAAGTCGCCATGTTTGAGACTCGACAAATAATCCTAATAATTATTTGTTTGACACATTTAATTGAGAAAGCGCACTTTCTTCATAACAGAATAGTAAGTTTCCAAAATTTCTTTAGATTCTATAAATAATTTATTTACGTTACACTTAAGCATGAAGAAAAATTGACGTTTTTCTATGCTAGGGTCCATTAAAAATTAATAACCGTGTATCAACCTCTAAATATTTTTCTTAATTATACAAAAAAAGTATTTAATTTTTCAATATGGGAAACAAGTTTCTAGTTGCAAATATTAGAAAATCGACATTCGATTATTTTTGGGCACCCTAAATTATATAGATATTATATTTACCAATCGGATTAGGGAAAACCACAAGGATGAAACTCAGAATGCCAATCACTGTCTTCATTTTTTTCAAATGAAAGGAACCCACTGATAAAGAATTCCGATAAGACTTTAGCTACTGAATATTCTTCACAATGTTTCAGTATATATTTTACTAGTCGCTATCTCATTTTTTCTTCTAAATCATTTTCATCTCATTAATCTGTTTCTCTCTGATTAAAGTCGCAATAAATACTTGCGATGTATGACATCATATGCTCCATTTAGAGGGACCAAAATGTCTTATTACGTAATGAATGTTCAATATTTAAAGCCTCGTCAGAGATAACATAATATAAAAAAAATTTGTTTTGTTTATCTGTTGAAAAGATCGGATTGAATTTCACAAAAGAATACACATATGTATTCATTTTCTCATAAAACCAAATTAAACAAGATAAGCTTCCAGGATAGATTCTTCCTAATATTTAGCCTACTCTAGTCGTATGTGGCAGCGGCGTATATTACAAACTAAGTTGTTGGCCCTACTCGTTTATTAGTTGTCCCCACCAACCATTTTTTCAGCGTAGAGCGTGCCGTCCTATGTAAATGATTTATTTGATTAAAAACTGAAACAATTACGTAAATTAAACGTTTTTGCACAAGTGTCTCCATGTTAATCTTATTACAAACTTCAAGTGCCTGGGGCGTTGGGTAAATATTAACTAGTTTGGATAAAATTTGGAGGACATTCTATTTTTGGGAACTCGCACCAGAATCGCGAGTAAGAGTATACAATATCCCAAAAAAAAGTAAAATAAGGACCATCATCTTGCAGTGCTTATCACTCTTACATGCCAATTAGAGACACGCATATTCAGGCCAGAACATTTTTGACTGATATCTTCGAGAATTTTCAAGTGCACAAGGAGTGAAGCATATTTTGCATTATGAGTAGCATTTAGTTATGTAATGAAAGTCTATTATTATATCAAAGAAACATCAATTATCAGAGAAGCACCAAAGTTATTAATCTGCCTTTCTTCTTTGAGAATTAAATTTATTAACACATACGCATTCTATCGTTTTAGTTAGAATAGAAAAACTCTTGTTTATTGTTATCTGGAAATTGTTCTAAACCTTCTTTTCAAAAAAAATACAACAAAAAATCCAAAAGTTAAGAACTTTTTGAAATCGAAATCGATTTTTTTTGGAAAACTATTGATTGTAGATAAATATGTTAAGCACAAAACAGTTTCGGTTTTTTAAGATCTTTAAGCATGTTATACAAGTTATACAAGCAATATTATGAAAAATCAACACATTTCCTGATAAATTCGACGGCTCCTGCGCTAGTTACTTGAGTCTTCTTAGGGGCCGTCGTATTATAAAAACTACAAGGAACTTTTTTTTTTATCGTAACAATATTTTTCTCTGAAATGCATACTTATCAAGGTATAGTTCGTTCTTTGACAAAAATCATGAAAGATTAGCGTGATTCTCATTTTTAGTCGATTTCATTGAAATATAAAAATTGCACCAAAAAATATTGCACACAAAAAAGTTTAATTTTTATGAGATATGCAATTACTCTGTAGAATATTCTTATATGAAAGCAATATTTTTTTAAATAAATTATGAAAACCGTGGAAGTAGGGGTCGTTTCAAAAATTCACTGTACCACAGAATTTGAAGTGCACAGAAAAGCCTCTGAGGCTTTTTTGACAATCTTAAATGCATGAAATTACATATAATATTCGAATATAATGTTTAGACTATAGCAATTATGTCGGTGTGAAAATGGTAAAGTTGATGAAAGCAGATTTTTTAGCCTTTTAAATATTTATGTCGGAGAAAATCAAAGGCTTCAGTAAAATTATTTCCATGAAATTTTCATTCAGTATAATATATCTTATAACTTCATATAAAAGCGTGATTGCTGAACATAAAACTCAGAAATTAGCATCTCTTCTAAGTTTCATGAAATTAAGTGAACTTATAGACAACTTTCAAGATAGTCTTATTTTTTCAATTTTTATCATACGTGTGTGGTAAATATTTTTGATTACATCGTATATTTTTCTCCGTACAAAATATTACTTTCCTTGTAAAGTCGGACAGAAATTTTAGGGCTATGTAATTGGAAACCAATTACTAACCATTACACAATATATTTTGAATGTAATTTCAATTGATTGTAATGTTTTGATCCGACTTCAGATCACAAACGGATTCTATTTTAGTTTCATTTTTTTTTTGGTAGCTTAATTAGCTGTTTTCAATTCTCATTGCTTGACTGTAAGCTTCCTGGTATGTTTGAGGAATTCCTTGAGCACTTGCTTTAGCATTTCCATGAAGGCTTAGATGATGGTTTGCTGGATTGCTTGAAGGTATGCGTGTTGGCTTGCTTTATAGTGAGCTCTTTGGCTTGCTCGATAGATTGATCCTTAGTTTGCATGATTAGCTCGAAGGTTTGCTCGATGGGTTTGTCTGCGTGCATCAGCAGCTTGATCAGCAGCACGAATAAATGCCATACGAGTCCCAATATCCAATCGCGGGTTAACACCCAATTGTATCAGTTCTTCTTCGCTCAGGCTTACAAACCTGTTGCGATTTATGTCAAACACAATATCGGTTTCGCCAAATAAAATAGATATGGGTTTCATGAGTTGTATCTGCTTCCATCCAATGACAACATTAGCCCTTGCCATTAAAAATGAATTCGGTTTGAATTTAACCATCTCGTCTTTAATTTATCTTCGTTAACTAGTTAATTGTGGATAAATTACATATCTGAAAGTCCTTCAACTGCTGTGAAATTGATTCTGTAAAAGGACACATAAATTATTGAATTTCAATACTTATAATAACATATGATATATATAGGATTCATAAATGCAGTTATATACAGTCAGTGCAGTCAGATGCAGTTATAATTATGCTAGTTACTATCTAACTTGACCTTCTAAATTCAAACCACTATAGAGATAATGCTAGATTACCAAAAATACACGGAGAAAATTTTTTCAGTAGCCATTACAAAAAGTTTTGTAAAAGACGGACACAATGGCTTTTCGGTGACTTTTAATACTTATTTCGAGAACCTCCATATTCTGGATTGTAACTATTACCGTCTGGTTTGTAACGATTACCAATGTCAAAGTGCGTCCTTCAGTAATCGTTACAATCCAGTTTGTAGAGGTTCTCGAAATGAATATGAAAAGTTGCCGAAAAGACATTCTGTCCGACTTCTACAAAACTTTTTGTAACGACTACTAAGCACATTTTCTCCGTGCACTTTTATGGTTTAAGGCTTAAAAAATAATCCTAATAATTATTTTTTTATGTATTTATTTGAGAAAGCACTTTCTTCGTTAGTGAGTAATGAGTCTCCAAATTTCTTTGGATTCTTAAAATAATTTATATGTTTAAATATAAGTATAAAGAAAAATGTTTGTTTTTCTGTGCTACAGTCCATGATAAATTGATAACCGCGGAGCAGCCTCTAAATATTATACTTAAATTATACAACAAAAAAGCAATTAGTTTCTCTGTATAAGGAACAAGTTTCCAGTTATATGTATTAAAAAAACGACAGTCGGTCATTCTGGGCCACCCTAAATTATATGAATATTATATTCTTCTTTTTTGGTATTATAATTGGCTTTAAGATGCAGAAATGAATTGATTTATTTTTTTGCAAGTCATCAGACGCTTCAACCATGGTGGGGGTCCTCATCGGTTTTTCATTCTTAATTTTCAAAAAAAAGGTAATAATCCGAATCAATAACACATTTCTAAAAAATTGCCAACCCAACTTCCTCAACTCTGTAAACTATAATTTAATCAAAATAGATATCTTTTGGTAAATTAAATCAACTATTAACACCTGAATTAAAAGAAATCTTAAGTTTTCATAGGCAACTCAGCAGATTGGAACAAATCCTTGCTTAATGTCTCTCTTTAAAAATTTCTTAAAGATCGAAATGAAATCTACTTTCTTATGAAAATTTTTTATGTGTTGAAAAAGGAACACCCAAAAAGTTAACAGATCAAAATTATACTTCCAGACTACCTACTTTTCTGGTTCATTAGAGACAAATGTACAATAAATGAAGAAACAAAAAAGGAAAAGAAAGAAAAAAAAAAGGAGAAAAAGGAAAGAGTCGACCAAACCAACCTCACACTCTTTCTTTTTGACTCTGAATGAATGAATATATTTATGCTTTCTTTATCTATCATATATAGTGAGAATGTATGTAAAAAGCATATTTCTTCATTTTTTTTATGCTTATATTTCAGAACCACCGAAAACTGATAAAGACGACAAGAATTCGCCAAGTGAGAAAACTAGATTTTTCACCTTGTGGGTGAAAATCAAAAAGTTGGAATTACTCATTTAAACATTTTTGTTTTCAAAAGCATTTCAGAACAACATCAAATATTTTTGCTATCCATATAAATCGTAACAAGTGTGAAGATAATAGAAAGCAAGATGAAGAAATAGGCTCTTACTTAAAATTTCAATTTTTTTTAATCGCATGAAGTACGAGTATATTTAATTTGAGTCATTAAAAATATTTTTTATGTCGATATAATAACTAGATCTGCTTTTCGAGCCTTCATATGGGTCATTTGAGATTTATTTCTATTTTTAATTACAATATGTATAATTAATAAAATAAGTAACTTTGAGGTTATTTAAAAATATTTTTTATTAAAAATAAATCCGCCCGCTTTGCAGGCACATTGTCATTGGGCGCAGCTCGCTTCGCTCGCAAGTTTGAGCGCACCTAGGGCGCGCGATTCGGTCGTCGCGCTTCGCGCTCGGTGTTGTATGTTCTTCATGTACAAATTACTTCTATTTTTGATTTCGAATAAAAAAGGAAATTTATTTACTTAAGACTTTATCCACCTTGAGGAATACATTCTCATCAAAATATTCGCGCTTCGCGATCGATTTTCTGCGCTCACCGTATAATATATACAAATAAATAGTTTAAAAGACGATTCAAAAATAATATTGATGATTTACGATTAGTCCCATTAAGAAATGTTTGACGGCAATTTTATTTGACTTTTCAAAAGCACAAATTCTACTATTTTGACTTTTTTTTGTATCTCGCGTTATTTGGCTCAATATTTGAATTTTCGATTCGTCAAGAAAATTTGAAAAGTTGTTATAACGATATTGTAGGGCTTTCAAAAAGAAACGTTTTTCTTTTCCTGACTCTTTTTCATATCGTGCATTGTTCGGCTTAAAATTTTTATTTTATTTTTTTTAATGTTGTAAACGCTATAACTCTCCATTTTTTTTATCGAAAAAAGTCATATGGATAAATTGTTCGACTTTCAAAAAAAAGTGTACCAAAGGCCAATCCAATAGATCAATTCTTTCCAAAGTAATCGTGCTCACAGACAGACATACATACAGACATACATACATATAGACATAAAAACATAAATACAGATATACATACATATTACATACAGACATACAGGCAGACACATTCGTAAAAACCTGTTTTTTGGGTTCAGAGGGTCTCAAAACGTGGACATTTGACAAAAACGGGGGAGGTTCAAATTTTACAAAAATCTAATACCTTCTCTGATGTGAATGTAATAATAGGAATATCGATAATTTTCCTTCTTACGACTAACTTCACTCAAAGAAAATAAATTTTGTTTTACCGGATGACATCGAATTGTTAAACTGTCTTTCTCAAGCTTCTAAATTGGTTATTTTGTCGAAATAAAGACACTTCAAGTGTAATAAATTTTTTGTATCCTGCAGTATATTCAATAATGTTTAATTATTCATCAATTTAAGTGTGAACATTTAACTTTTGAGCCATAAAATTAATGAAAAACTGTTTTTTTACTGGATGACATAAAGACTCGGGGACATTCAAAAAGTGGTTATAACTCTGAAAGTATAACTGGAAGCGAGAAAAAAATTTATTTTGTAATTCTGCAATTAATTCTCAAAAAATTAGTGTCCTTAACAATTAGATCGTAAACTTTCTATTTAAAGATATAACGTCATAAATTTGAAAAAAAGTAGTCAGGGACACTACAGTGGTTCAACATAAGTGACTGTTTGGAATTTCATGGGCGCCGGCAAATATGAATAGCCTAGCCGAAAAGAAAATATAAGTTTTTTTTCTGAAGTCATTTTTCAGCTCAAGAAAAGCAATTGTTCCTCTTATGGAGTTTCATCAATCTATTTAATACTTAACAAAAATCAAGTCATTTAAAACAGATTCACTTTAAAAAATAGCCAATAATCTGACACTTTTAACCCCTTCGAATTGAGACGTAAAAATAAAACTTTTTTTCATGTTCAATTTTTCATAAGAAATTATAAACTAATTTATTTAATCTTAAAGTTATTTAATCTCATAGATTTGAAGATGGATTTTGTCAACAATTGGTATTCCAGAAATGTTATGTAACAGTTTTACAAGTAGAATTCAGCCAAAATTGCAATATTTGCTGACTTATCGCACGTTTTGGTTAGGTTTGTCTGAATTGAAATTTTTACAGAATATTCTTTGAACCTCTCAGAATAAATTTGGAAAAGAACAGCTCAAATGTTCAAAGAATCACAATGAACATATGCGTTTGAAAAATGGGGAAAAACTGATAATTTTACTGTAAATTCGCCCGTAGGTTGACAGATGAAGACTTTATGGCGAGTACAATAAACCGCCACGTCGATTCCTGTTGGACACTCAAAGTACAAACTTACCCCCAAAAAAAAGTCTATAGATAAACAAGGACAATAAAAATTGTTACCAGTTTGAAACGAAGAGTGAAGTGACCTCGCAGGTGAATCGCAGGTGAATTCTTAGGATGGATTCACAGTTCTGTCACTTTAACATTACTTTTACAAGAATCTTTAAAACATTTTCTTGAGCCAAAAAATGACTCTACGTAAAAACAGAAAAAAATGCATTTTTTTCGGCTAGGCTATATATATTTGATGTTTACCGGCGCCCAATGAAATTCCTAACAGTCACTTATTTTGGACTATAAGCTCTGAGGGGCACGTCACCGGATGACACTCATAGTTACTCGAATTTGTTTTCTTACCGGGTAAACTAAAAATAACTGGGACATAAGGTATTGTGGAAAAAATATGCCTAATGAAACCCTGTAATTAAAGAAATTATTTCTTCAAAAACGCAAACATATAACATTCCAGGGACATCATATTGTCAACTTTTTGATTTTCATCCATATAAGTAGCAAGCGAGCGCTTCTTTTGTTATCCATGATTTTATATTATCATATTCTATTTTATTATTCGCATGTTTTGTACCAAAATTTTTATTGATAATGAATAATTGTTCATAATTGGTTAATAATATTTTCATAATCTTTAATCTAATTACATGAATTTTATATGAATTGTGAATATTTGCTGCGAAAAAGCCTCCTACACTGTTGGACGTCGTTGACATACCATAGATAAGAAAACAGTCTGATATAAAAGCGAATGATATTAGAAGATAGAAGTGTGATAAAAGTGTGTGACTTATAATCATAGTTAAAACTACTGTGATTGCTGAATTTTGTTTACAATTAAGTTGTTTATCATCATCACATGCAGGAATTTCGAAACGTATAGGTTCAACACATGTTTGTCTTAGGGTAGAGAAGAAAACGTCTGCTTCTTATCTCTTGCTGAGTGACTGAAACAATGTGAAACAAAGTGAAACAAAGTGAGTGAAGAACAGGAGGTGAGTGAAACAATCTCTAAAATTGTTCCCTATACTCATAATTTTTCACTTTGAGAAGGTTCATTCTCTATTCTCGAACGTGTTTCCAATTATAAATACCCAACAAATGAACTACCGCATTATATAACGGCATATGAAATTTTTCGCTCCGATCGCAATAACCTCTGTCCGCTTTTGCAAATTCTTTTGCACTTTAATTTTTATAATATCAACAAATATTTTTCGCATTGTGATTTTTCAATTATCAGGATCCGTTTGCGCTGGAACCAAGAAATTTCATATCCCGTTTTATAAGATGTGGCGGTTCAAATATAGTTAATTAAGTGGAAAGAAGATATAGGTCGGTGCCAAAAAATTTTGAAATTTGGATTATGATTTCTTTTTCTTAAAAAAGGTTTTCACATCCAATCAAAGTATTTCTTTTTTCAAGATTAGAACCTAAGAACACCAAGTTTTTTTAAAGAAAAGTGTAAGGTTTTACAATTTATTTTTTTTAAACCTATTGTGCCCCTTTGCTATAGTAAGATGAGCATGAAAAACTTTTTAAAAAACAGCCTTTCGTTTAAAAATACTAACTCCAATTAGCCACAGTGCAGACAGCAATAAGCTGATCTATTTGCTTCATTTTTCCAAAATTTTAACTCGATATTTTATTTAGTTTGAAAAGAAAAATGCGGAAAGAATACATTGAACGGTCGGTATGTCGTGACGACATGGAATAGTACCATTGGCCCTTTAGACTTGAAAATTTTAGAAAAAACTTACCTTTTTGACAATTACATTACATACATAGCATTACATACGTAGCAATTATACGAAGTTTGAAAAATGTAAGAAATGTATGAACTTGTATGCAAAAGATTGCAAACTCTACGAAGTCGTGAGTTTTAACATTTTAAATATTGCTGCGTCAGAGTTATGTTCATCTTTCAGATAAAGTTTAGTATACAATAAAACTTTATAACTCCAAAAAATTTGTGCGTCGTAAAAAAATTCTTCCAATATCCTGAGACATTAATAAAAAGTTTCAGTAATTTTTTATCATTTTTACATTATAGGTATAAAGAGAAACACATATTGTGACATATATAACCTTCAGCTTCAATTCCAAAGAAACGAGAGTGCTCTCATGAGAAACTTAAAAAATTGTGAAAGTGAGTGTTCCTAAACATTTAAAATTATGATCAATTAGTTATATAAATATAAATACAGTTTGCAGTATAATTCGCGTTACAGTAAATAAATAATTTTTATTGTTGTATAACTTCTTTCAATATGACTTTCTTCTGCCATCCTGGGCTGGACTTTTCATGAAATTTTTCATGATTTGAAATCAAGTCAGTCACTTCATATATCAAATGAATTATTGATAAATCAATTCTCCAAATAATGAGATCTGTTAACAAAAAAAAAGTATACGAAGTTTCAAAAATAATAAAAGTGTATAAACTTGTATGCATGAAATTCCCAATCTCTACCGAAGTCGTGAGTTTGATCATTTAAAATGTTGCTGCATCGGTGTTCTGTTCATCTTTCAGATAAAATTTAGTATACAATAAAGCTTTCCAACTCTAAGAAAATATATGCGTGATAAAAACAGTTTCCTAATGTCCTGAGACGTTAATAAAAAATTTCAGTAATCTTTTCTTTGTTTTTACGTTATAGATATGTATGAAGAGAAACACATATTGTGACACATTTCCTTCAGTTTCAGCTCCAAAGAAACGAAAGTACTCTCAGAAGAAAATTTCAAGATTATAAAGGTGAGTGCTCTTAAATATTTAAAATTGAGATCAATTCACTGTGTAACAGGGGAGACCCATTTGCACCGAAATTTTGGTACACATAGCCGGTTATTTTCGTTACACATAGACATTGCCTAATTTGAAGTGAAGTCAGTCACGGCATACGAAGTGTAGCTATTAAATAACCCGACTGATTTTTTTGCCGCTTGCTTGGGACTTTGGCAACAACGAGCGGCGTTTGATATTGATGTGTGTTCTTCCCCCCCCCTGCCAACCTCTATATTTAAAGATTGCAGGACTCTCAGTACGACTGTAACCTTTGTTCGAAGTTGATCGTCTACCTGAGCTCCACCGGAAATAAGTTGAGTATAAATGTATAACAGCGCGTCAACTTGAACTTTCTTGTGGAACCTGGAAAATCCGCTACAGAAACATATAAATCATTATGGAAAGTTCATGGTGATAAGTGTCTATCTCGTACTCAAGTTTTCGATTGTCTTGAAAAATTGAAGGAGGGGAGGGAAGTGATTGAAGAAGAACCGCGTCCCAGCCGTCATGGCACATCGAAAACCGATGATAACATCGAAAAAGTGAGTAAAATTATTTGAACAAATCGATGCCTAAGCATTCGAGCAATTGCTGACTTAGTGAACGTCGATAAAGAAACTGTTAGACGAATTTCAAATGGAAATTTACACCGATGAGCAAATCGAAATTCAAAGCAATCAGGATAGATTTTTTTCATAACCAAGGAATTGCTCGCATTCAATGAGTACCTGAAGGTCAGATTGTTAACCAGATGTACTATAAGGAGGTTTTCACAACTCTTCGTGATTGCGTAAGAAAAAAGGACCTGAAGTCTAAGCTCAAAGAAGACAGATTCGAGTCGGTGGATGCTATGAAGGAAAAATTGGCGCTGCTCATGAAAGACCTCTCAGAAAAAGACCTTTCAACATTGCTTCAAAGAATGGAAGATTTGTATGGAGCGGTGTGCGGAACAGGAAGGGCACTACATTGAAGGGAATAACATCTCCAATTAATAATTTGGTAAATAAAAATTGTTAGAGCATCAGTCCGGTTATTTAATAGCCACACCTCGTATACCACATAAATTATTAACAAACCAACTCCCTTAAAAGTAAAATCTGTTAACCAAAGATAAATAATTTTTTAATATTTGATTGAATCAAATATGTTCCTTAACTTTCAGATAAACATTCATCATGAGGGGTCTCTTGTCACTATATATGTTGCTTGCTGCGTTACTAGCAACAGCAGAGTCTTTTGCTTGCCCACCCGGTACAGAACCAGATGTAAGAGATCCAGCTTTCATACCCCCGTGTATACGGATCGATGCTAATCCAAACCATGTTCCAATCTATCCTCCTCCCACCAGCAACAATCCTGGACATCCTAAGGGTAAGTATTAATTTTTTAAATTTATATATATGATATTGAAGGTTGTCAAACTAAAATTGCCTACATCAGGCCTCATCAAGGAGGAGAAGTATTCTCACGGGACAGATGTGTCATTTCCACCAATCGGGGCCAAAAGTCAAGGCCGCTCACTCCCTTTGATTGCAACTCGCTACACAAGAGTCCCAGAGATTTTTAAAATAAAGCATCTGAAAGAACAAATTCTTCAGAATTCAATGATATAGTTATTTTTATCCAAAAAATTGTTCCAATAGTTCGAAGGTAGAATATCACAAAGAAGAGAAGTTTTTAGCCACCTCTTTTAAATCTCGACTTTCACCTGTTCCGAAAGCGAGGTGAACGTTAGGAAAAATCTTGAAAAACTGTCAGATATTCTTTCATCATTCTTGAATGCACTACATTTGTCAAAATCCTGAAATATTTAATAATTTACTTCTTACGGAAAATTATTTACGAGCACTTTATCTTGAGAACAAATGAAGATACGAAGCCCTTTGATAACTTTAGATGCGCAGCTTTTTGATGCGAGTGCAGTCCAATGATTAAATTTATAATAAAATTGCTCTTACGCAAGAAATATCATTTTGAATATTTTTGAACCTAATGAGTCTTGGCGCGTGGAAGGCACAGCAGGACAAGTAGTATTTTAAAATGTATCCTTTCGATGACAACTGTAACTCCAGAAGCAGCTCTACTCTGTTAAACAGATGTGAGTGAAGGAAGTAGGGCCGTCTCAACGTCATCGAGATACAATTCACAAAGCGGGTCCTCAGCAAATCTAAACAAACCCATTAGCAAATCTTTGAATGAGGTTAATTTAAAAAAATAAATACGTTGAGTGTTTGCATATTATTATGTTTATAAGTAGTCGCATAAATTTATTATTGAAGTTTATTCAGTACTCTTATCATATATTATTTTCAGGATAATTATTGAATGAAAATGGCTTAGTCGGCATGAAACTCACCGAATTTCTTTCTTAAAGAAGCCCAAATTTGGCAAAAAAATTGGTAAAAATACAAGTGTGGGTTTTTTGTGAAAACCGAATTCTTGTATTTTCAGACAAATCACCGCCACTTTGTCAGTTTTGACCTTTGTTTAAATTTCACGACGGATTTCGAAAGCCAAAGGTAAAACTTGCCAAAACATGAAATTCAACACTGGAATATTTGAATTTGATTGAAAACTATAGAACCTGAAAAAAAAATTTGTGTTTTCTTGAAAAGTAGGCGACAAAATTCAAATACTCGTAACTTTACGCGTAAAAAAATCTGTTAATGTTACAGAGACCTATATGTTAAAATAGTGACAGCATAGTTTTTCATGCAGAGCTTACAGAATTTTCTGTAATCTTTACAGAATTTGTAGGTAATTTTTAGTAATTTGTAAATTTACAGACATTTTCTGCCGATCCTCCCAAAAATTTTTGTGAATCATACAGAAAATTCCGCAAATCTTACAGGATTTTCTGTAAACATTTCAGCAAAATCCACGCTGTCATCATTTAGTAAATAAGTAGACTCTTTTTTCTCCGTGATTCGTGTAATTTTTACACTCTCACCAGAGAATGTATTAGATTTGTGTAAAATTTGCCCCCCCCCCCGTTTTTATCAAATCTTCACGTTTTAAGACCCCCTGAACCCGAAAAACATGTTTTTACGAGTGTTTGTGTGTGTGTGTGTAGATTTTTAGTTTGTAGCACGATAACTTTCGAAAGAATTTACCGATTGGATTGACCTTCCGTATACTCTTCGAGTGTCCTAAAATGAAGGTCAAGTTCGTTAGCCAACCATTCTGGAAAAAAATTCAAAAAGTCAGAGCATTTAAAAAATTTTTTAGAACACTTTTTTTCAATTTACAAATCTATGTACAGATATTCGTAGTACTCAGAATGTCAAACAATTTATCTCAATGGCTCTCTTCGATAAAAAGAAAATGGTTAGAGTTATAGCATTTACAAAATTCAAAAAATGAAACGAAAATGAAAATTTTAAGACATACAATGCACGATATGAGATAAAGTCAGAAGAAGAAAAACGTTCCTTTTTGAAAGTCCTACAAGATTGTCATAACAACTTTTCGAATTTTCTCAAAAATCGAAAATTCAAATTTTGAGCCAAATAACGCGGAATACGAAAGAAAGTTGAGATATTAAAATTGTTGCTTTTACGAAGACCTGTGAACTTGCCTGTAAAGATTTTTTGGTAGGAGGCATAGTTTGTTTTTTAAGTATAGAAAATAGTATTGGAATATTTTTATTTTAAATTTGAGCCAAACGACACAAGATAAGAAAAAAATAGTCAAAAATGTAGAATTTATGCTTTTAAAAGGTCAAATGAAATTGCTGTTAAACATTTCTTTATAGGACCAATCGTAAATGAAGATAATTTTTTTAATCGTCTTTTCAACTATTTATTTGTATATATTATACGTTGAGCGTAGAAAATAGAGCGCAAAGCGCGAATATTGTGATGAAAATGTATTCCTCAAGGCCGATAGAGCCTTAAGTAAATAAATTTCCTCTGTCCTGTGAAATCAAAAACAAATTTAGTAATTTGTACATAAAGAACATATAACACCGAGCGTGAAGCGCGACGACCGAATCACGCGCCCTAGACGCGCTCAAACTTGCGAGCGAAGCGAGCTACGCGCGAAGCGCGCGATGAGGATGTGCCCGCGAAACGGGCAGATTTTTTTCTCAAATCAGAAGAGTACGTGTCGCCTGATTGTCTAAAAAATAATTCTGAGAAATTCTGCGACTTGAAATTTAGAACCTGTCTTATTTGAAATGGATTCGATCTTTGATAGATGTCAACCAATATTTAAGGTATTATGGGCACGGAAAACCATCTCTTGGGAAAAAATATATGGTGATACTTTCGAAAATTGTAAATTAATATAATATTGCAGGCATAACAAATTTCTAATTAAAATAAAATACGAAATTAATTTAGGTATTATTTTAGTTAATCAAAGTGTAGCAAAATTTATATTAAAAATGTAATGTTCATTCAATGCTTCAAACATTTTCTTTCAAAAACTAACCTCAAACTAATATATGGTAAAAGTACTAGATAAACTTCAATAATACTACATGGGCTGAAAAGTCTTCGGCCTGACAATGAAAAAACGATATTTTGAATGAAAAATTGGCTTTATT
>JAUMHM010048828.1:0-15117 GCA_032362435.1 Melikaiella ostensackeni
GAAAAGTCATTTTCTCAGCTGAAAATTCAAACATTACATTCTTGATGGAAAATGTATATATTTTAGTTAAAAATTTATCTATGCGGTTCAAAATTCATGCATGTTGTTGAAAATTCATCTTTTTGGTACAAAATTAATCCTCTTGGCTGAAAATTCAACTATTTGGTAGAAAATTAACTTTTTTGTTGAATATTCATATTTCCGGTTTGGAAATTGAACTGTTTGGTAGGAAATTCATTTTTTTGGCTTGAAACTTCTACAATTCGGTTCAAATGAAAATTATTTTCATTATCATTTCATTTCTAATTAAAAATTCTTTTATTTTTTTTAGTTAAAATGTCAACTATTTTGTTCAAAATTCATGTATTTTGTCTAAAATTCGTCTTTTTGGTAAAAAATTAATCCTCTTGGCTAAGAACTCAACTATTTGGTTGAAATTTCATGTTTTCTATGAAAATTCGTCTTTCTTGGTAGAAAATAAATCTTTTTGGTTAAAAATGCAGCTGGTTGGTTAAAAATTCATTTGTTCTGGTTGACGATTGAACTATTCTGTTGAAAATTCTTTTCTGGTTGAATTCAACTGTTTTTGATTTCAAATTAAATTCTGTTTTGGTTAAAATATCAACGATCACGATTTACTTTGAGAATTCATCTTTATTAGTTAAAAATTCAACTATTTGGTTGAGAAACAACATTTTTGCTTGAAAATTGATCTTTTTCGGTTCAAAAATTCATTTCTTCTGGTAGAAATTTAAATTTTTTGGTCAAAAATACAACTTTTTCTTAAAAAATTAACCTGTTTTAGTTGAGGATTCCACTATTTGATTAAAAATTAACCTTTTTGTTGAAAATTCGTGTTTTCGGTTAAAAAATTCAACTGTTTTGTCGAAAATTATACTATTTGTTTCTAAATTTAATTATTTGTTTGAAAATTCAAAAATTTTGTTTAAAAATCATTCTTTTTGTAGAAAGTTCAACTGTTTTGTTAAAAGTTCGTCTCTTTGGGTTAAAAGTTGAACAATTGTGGTAGAAAATTAATCTTTTTTGGATAAGGATTTAACTATTTTGTTGCGAAATTGTCCTCTTGTGTTGAAAATTCAACACTCTTGTAGAAAATCGAACAATTTGTTTAAAAATTTTTTCTTTTTCGACTGATAAATATTCCTTGGCTGAGAATCCAACTCTTGTTGAAAATTCGTCCTCTTGGTCAAGAATGCAACTTTTTGGTAGAAAATTAACCTGCTTCGGTTAAAGTCTCAACCGCTTGATTGAAAATTACTTTGTTTTTGAAAATTCATATTTTTGTTTCAACTGTTTTGGAGAAAAATCATCTTTTTGATTTAAAAATTTAGCTATTTTGGTGGAAATTTTACTATTTTCTTCGAAATTAGTTTTCTTTTGGTGAAAAATTGATCCTCCTGGCTGATTATTCAACTATTAGGTGGAAATTTAAGTGTTTTGATCAAAATTCGTATTTTTGGTAGAAAATTTATCTTTTTGGTTGAAAATGCAATTGTTTAGTTGAAAATTAATCAGTTTTAGTTTGAGATAACAAATATTTAGTTGGAAACTCACTACTTGTTCCAAAATTCATGAATTTTGTTAAAAATTCGTCTTTTTTGGTAGAAAATTCCTCTTTTTTGGAAGAAAATTAATTTTCTTGGTTGAAAATTCACTTTGTTTGTCGAAAATTTAACTATTTGTTTCTGAATTTAATTATCTTGTTGAAAATTCAACAATTTTGTTAAAAAATCATCCTTTTTTGTTGATATTTCAACTGTTTTATTGAAAGTTCATCTTTTTGGGTTAAAAGTTGAACAACTGTGGTAGAAAATTAATCTTTTTTGGTTGAGTATTCAACTATTTTGTTGCAAAGTTGTCTTTTTTGATTGAAAATTCAACTCTTTTGTAGAAAATCGAACAATTTGTTTAAATTTTTTTTCTTTTTCGACTGAAAAATATTTCTTGGTTGAGAATCCAACTCTTGTTGAAAATTCGTCCTTTTGGTCAAAAATGCAACTTTTTGGTAGAAAATTAATCTGCTTTGGTTATGGATTCAACCACTTGATTGAAAATTACATTTTTTTTTTAAATTCATATTTTTGTTTCAACTGTTTTGGAGAAAATTCGTTTTTTTTTTAAATTGAAAATTTAGCTATTTTGGTGGAAATTCGACTATTTTCTTTAGAATTAGCTTTCTTTTAGTGAAAAATTAATCCTCCTGGCTGAGAATTCAACTATTTGGCGGAAATTCATGTGTTTTGATTAAAATTCGACTTTTTGGTAGAAAATTTATCTTTTTGGTTAAAAATGCAAATGTTTGGTTGAAAATTAGTCAGTTTTTTTTTGAGGATTCAAATATTTTCTTGAAAATTCGTCTTTTTTGGTAGAAAATTAATTTTCCTGGTTGAAAGTTTACATTTTTTATCGAAAATTTAACTATTCGTTTCTGAATTTAATCATTTTGTAGAAAATTCATCAATTTTGTTTAAAAATCATTCTTTTCTGTTGAAAGTTCAACTGTTTTATTAAAAGTTCGTCTTTTTGGGTTGAAAGTTCAGCTATTTTGGTAGAAAATTAATCTCTTGGTTAAGGACTCAACTGCTTGATTGAAAATTAACTCTGTTTTCGAAAGTCCTTATTTTTGGTTAAAAATCCAACTGTTTTGGAGAAAATTCGACTTTTTGATTGAAAAAATTAGCTCTTTTGATTGGTATTTTATCTTTATTGATTGAAAAATGCAACTGTTTGATTAAAAATTAACCTGTTTGGTTAAGGATTCAACTATTTTGAAAAATGAACTGTTTTGTATGAAATTTGTCTTCTTGGTTTGAAAATTCATCTCTTCTGGTAGAAACTTCATTTTTTGGCATAAAATGCAATTATTTGGTTGAAAATTCATCTGTTTTGGTTGAGAATTTAGCTATTTTGTTGACAATTCATTTTTTTGATTGGATTCAACTGTTTCTGAATTATAATTAAAATCTGCTTTGGTTGAAATGTCGATTATGACATATTACGTTGAGAATTCTTGTTTTTTGGTTGCAGATTAATCTCTTTAGTTGAAAATTTAATTATTTTGTCAGTAATTAGTTTTCGTTTGCTTAAAATTTAATCGCAATTCGTCTTTTTGGTAGAAAATTGATCTTTTTCGTTAAAAATTCAACTATTTGATTGAAAATGAATCACTTTTTGGTTGAGGATTCGAATATTTTGTTAAAAATCCAACTACTTGCTTAAAAAATCATGTATTTTTTTGAAAATTCGTCTTTTTTGGTAGAAAATTCGTCTTTGTTGGAAAAAAATTAATTTTCTTCGATGAAAATTCACTTTGTTTGTTGAAAATTTAATTATTTGTTTCTAAATTCAATTTTTTGTTGAAAATTCAACCATTTTGTTTGAGAATTTAGCTATTCTGTTGAAAATTCCTCTTTTTGATTGGATTCAACTGTTTTTTAATTAAAATTAAAATCTGCTTTTGTTGAAAATTTAATTATTTTGTTCGTAATTAGTTTTCTTTTGGTTAAAAATTAATCAAAATTCGTCTTCTTAGTCGAAAATTTATCTTCTTGGTTAAAAATTCAACTACATGTTTCAAAAATCATATCTTTTGTTAAAAATTCGTCTTTTTTGGTAGAAAATTTGTCTTTGTTGGAAAAAAATTAATTTTCTTAGATGAAAATTCACTTTGTTTGATGAAAATTTAGCTATTTGTTTCTAAATTCAATTTTTTGTTGAAAATTCAACCATTTTGTTTAAAAACCATCCTTTTTTGTTGAAAGTTCGCTTTTTTGATTTGAAAGTTCAACCATTTTGGTAGAAAATTCAACTGTTTGGTAGAAAATTAACTTTTTTGTTGAAAAATGAACTGTTTTGGATGAAATTCGTCTTCTTGGTTTGGTAATTCATCTCTTCTGGTAGAAACTTAATTTTTATTTGTATAAAATGCAATTGTTTGGTTGAAAATTATTCTGTTTTGGTTGAGAATTTGACTATTTTGGAATATTCATGTGACTGGAAAAATGAGATTTGTTCAATGAAGTAATTAAAGGTTATTATTCAGTGAAAATACCAATGACTGCGTAATCCGAAGAGCGAGTGCCATTTATGTAGATTTCGTTGCGTCAAGCTTTTGTCGACTGAAACACGTTACCTGAGAATATTTCTAGTCTATTCACGCACGAGAAAGCTAATTACGGTCTCAGAAAAACCCTGAGATATGAAATTACAAGTCATTTTACCATATTCATCAATCAACTTTGATTTCATCTCTTACATTCGTTATTGGCTTTCTCAAAATAGAATCAGTACAATATCGTTATAAAAACAAGCCATAAGACTCAAAAATGAGGCCCAGTGTCCAAAAAAAGAATTTATTTTTCTCTGATATAAGGTCCTCTTTAAATAAATTATAATAATTATATTAGGGATTCAAAAAATATATCTTATTTGATAATTAATAATAATAATCTTCAAATTCATTCATTCACTTTGTCCACATTGAAGCTCCAATGTTTCAGGTCGCTTTTCACGTGTTTTTTTGTCCTGCAACTTTTTCTATCATGTCAATGTGACAGTATATTAAATAAATTTCAAGTTTACATCTTCAGAATTGAATAATTTTTTGTTTCAAGTCTTCAAAATTGAATTACATTAAAAAAACCTTCAAAATGGCAGCATTTTCTATTTTACACGTTAAATATTGAAGAGTCTCAAATTGAAAATATTCAGAATTGAAGAATTTTCTATTGTAAATCCTCACAATTAAACTACATATTCCAAAAAGAGTTAAAAATTACAACATTTTAAACTGTAAGCACTCCAAATGAATGAATCTTCAATTGAAAATCATAAAAATTGATGAGTTTTAAATTACAAATCTATTAAATTGAATAAATTTCAATTTGACATCTCCAAAATAGAATGAGTTTCAATTTCACATCTTCAAAATTAAACTATTCCAAAACAAGAATTTAAAATTGAATCATTTTTTACTTTTAACATTTCAAATTATTGAGTCTTTAATTGTATATCATGAAATTTTAAAAATTTCAAATTGCAATTCTATAAGATTGAATATATTTCATTTTTAAATCTTCGAAATTGAACTATACGTATAAAAAAGTTCAAAATTACATAATTTTCATCTGCGCTCATTTCAAATTAATGAACATTTAATTGCAAATCGTAAAAGTTGAAGAATTTTTAATTACAAATCTATTAAATTGAATAAATTTCAATTTTACATCTCCGAAATTGAATAATTTTATAATTTTAAATTTTCAAAATTGAACAGTTTCAAATTTCAAGTCTTCGAAATTGAACTATGTATGCCAAGGAAAAAACACTCAAAATTGTAGCATTTTCTATTTTGCACATTAAATATTAAAAATTTTTCATTTGCCAATATTTAGGATTGAAGAGTTTTCCACTGTAAATTTTAAAAATTGAACTATACCAAAAATAAAGATTCAAAATTGCAGAATTTTTTTTTTTCACACATTAAATATTGAAGAGTCTTCAACTGCAAATATTCAGAATTAAAGAATTTTCCATTGTAGATCTTCAAAATTGAACTACATATTCTAAGGTAATGAATCTTCAATCGAAAATCATAAAAATTGAAGAATTTGAAATTGCAAATCTATATATTTGAATAAATCTCAATTTTACATCTTTAAAATTGAATAATTTTCTATATTAAGTCTCCAAAATTGATCTGTTCCAGAAAAAAACATTCAAAATTGCAACATATTCTATTTCACTTTAACATTCTCTCAACATTTCAAATTAATGAATCTTCAATTGTAAATCTCAAAAATTATAGAATTTTTAATTTCACATCTTCGAGATAGACCGATTTTAAATAGTCGTTCGAAATTTCATGATTTTAAAATATGAACATTCAAAATTAAACAAGTTGCCGATAAAAATTAAAATCAAAATTTTAATATTTTTTAAAATTTATGATTACTATGAATTATATTAATTAATATTAATGAAAAATTTTTGGGTTTCCATAACAATTTTTACAAATTATTTGTGAAAAAGTGCCTTTGTATTGAGAATACTTTCTTATTCTTTATAACTCTGAAACTATTAAAAAAGAAAATAGTAAAATTAGAAATAAAAGGAGTCAGTAATTCTGAAGTAAATGCACACGATTGTGTAATTTGCATAAAATATATTCTGAGTCCACTATTAGGTCATTCAACTTTATCCTGATCAGAATACCAGAATGAAGTTGCGAAATTAAGTTTAATTTTTTTATAAAAAATATGTGTTAAAAATGAAAACATTTGCACATTTGATGAACTAAACGAAATAAAGATTAAAGATGTTAATCAGTTATCTCAAGCTTAAAAATGAGCATTGTTAACAATTATTTATAAAATTGTGCAAAATGTCCTCATACGTAATCGTAACTAATTTTGGGTAAAAGTTTCAATTCTTATTTAATCATAATGTTGCGGGACTCATTTTATTCCTTGAAGGTTTTTTTTTACAAATCTCTTTGGTACGTTTTTATTTTAAAAATTTTATTCAGGAATTATATAATTGTTATTTTTATGAATAATATATGTCAAATAATTTTTATTAAATAAAAATTTACCAGAGATTTGTAGAGAATCTTTCAAGGAATTACATGAGTCCTACAACATAAGGAATAAATAAGAATTGCAGTTTTTACCTTAGGAGAAAGCAAAAGCAGAAAACTCTAAATAATTATTGTTAAATAAACAATTTTGACCTGAAATGTCTTTTTTTAAAGTTTACCATCAGTTCTCTTCCAAAATTAGTTACAATAACCAATGGAAATAGTTTAATTTTAAAACAAGAAGATAAATTTTCTAACAAAAAGACGAATTCTCAGCAAAATAGCTGAATCCTCAACTAAAACCAAATAATTTTCAACCAAACAGTTGCATTTTTTACCAAAAAGAAGTCTTTTCTACTAAAAAGCCGAATTTTCAGAAAAGCACATAAATTATCAAACAAATAGTTCAATTTTCAACCAAGAAGATTAATTTTCTTCCAAGAAGGCGATTTCTCAACAAAATAGTTGAATTTTCAACTAAAACCAAATAATTTTCAACCACTCATTTTTGACCAAAAAGAAGTCTTTTCTACTGAAAAGCCGATTTTTCAACAAAATAGTTGAATCCTCAACTAAAACCAAATAATTTTCAACCAAACAGTTGATTAATTAAGATTAATTTTCTTTCAAGAAGACGATTTATCAACAAAATAGTTGAATCTTCAACAAAAACCAAATAGTTTTCAACTAATCAGTTGCATTTTTGACCAAAAAGAAGTCTTTTCTACTAAAAAGCCTAATTTTCAGGCAAAATACAGAAATTATCAAACAAATAGTTTAATTTTCAACCAAGAAGATTAATTTTCTTTCAAGAAGACGATTTCTCAACAAAATAGTTGAATCTCCAACTAAAACCAAATAATTTTCAACCAGTCAGTTGCATTTTCGACCAAAAAGAAGTCTTTTCTACTAAGAAGCCGAATTTTCAACGAAATACATGAATTTTAAGCCCAATTTTCAACTAAGAAAGACACATTTCCAACAAAAAACGAATTTTCAATAAAACACATGAATTTCCAAACAAATAGTTGAATTGTCAACCAAAAAAATGAATTTTTGAAAAAGTAGTTCGACTTCAACGAAAAGACATGAATACTCAACAAAAAATGTAATAGCAGATATTTGAACGAAAGAAGATTTAAATTTTAAATCATAAAAAGTTGAATTTAACTAAAAGAGACAAATTTTCAACAAAATAGATGAAACAACTAAAACCGAAGAATTTTAAACGAAACAGTAGCATTTTCCACCAAAAAGGTTAATTTTTCACCAAAAAGGCGAATTCTCAACAAAATAATTGAATCCTCAACTAAAACCAAATAATTTTCAACCAAACGGTTGCATTTTTGACCAAAAGAAATTATTTTCTACTAAAAAGCTGAATTTTCAAGAAAATGCTTAAATTATCGGACAAATAGGTGAATTTTCATCCAAGAAGATTAATTTTCTACCAAAAAGACGAATTTTCGAGAAAATACATAATTTTCGATTAACTAATTGAATTTTCTACTAAAAAGATACAATTTTAAGAAAGAAAAAAACGAATTTTCAACCAGAGAAATGAACTTTCAACTAAAATCATGAATCGCCGATCAAAGAAATAAATTTCTAACAAAGTGGTCCCAATTTCAACTAAGTAATTTAATTTTTGAGCAAAAAAGATGAATTCTCAACGAAAAATGTAGTAGTTGATATTTCAACCAAAAATGATTTTAATTTCAAATCAAAAACAATTCAATTCAACCAAAAAGACGAATTTTCAATAAAATAGTTCAATCTTCAACCGAAATAGATTAATTTTCTACCAAGCAGTTGTATTTTTATCTAAGAAGGAGGAAACTTCCACCAAAAGATATAAATTTTCAGACTAAAAAGACGAATTTTTAAACAAAACATTGAATTTTCAACCAAAAAAGATAACTTTTCAACAAAACTGTTGAATTTTTCAAAAAATCATTCAATTTTCAACCAAATAATAAAATTTTTAACCAACAAAGTTGAATTCTCAACGAAAAAGAATTAACTCTTAAGTAAAAATAGTTGTATTTTCATATTGGGTTCTATTAATCCAGTTCGCATTTAAGTTGAAAACGAGGAAAAGGGGAATAGTGGAAAGACTGCGAAGCATGCGATACATAAATAGGAATTTATTTTTTTTCCTTTTTTGGTTGCTCTGTTATAGACTAAATAATAATAGTTTAAATGAATATTAAGTCTCATTTTCAATACTTTAAAAATATTATGTTAGAAAACTGGAAATTGTCTTTTCTAAAACTAATTAATATTAAAGAGTCTTCAACTGCAAATATTCGGAATTGAAGAATTTTTCATTGTAGGTCTTTAGAATTGAACTACATATTCTGAATTAATGAATCTTTAATCTTAAAGTAGGACAATACTTTATATTGTATGAACTGCTCTTTTTTTAAAGGGGCCACCTAACAAATTTTGCAGGGGGGGGGCCTGCACGTTTTTAGTTACGCCACTGATAAATTTCATATCATTAAGGAATATCAATTAAAAAAATTTCTCATTATTTATGTGAAATGATTTTTACTCTTTTGATTCGAAGTTAATTGAGTAACTTCTGGAGGCGAAGATCCTTGCAGTGTCATCGTTTCGAAGGCTATGCGGATTGCTAGGATAATTATAATAATATTATTATGAACACTGTAAAAATCCTTCAGACGAGCAATGAGGGCGTGATACATATTTCAATGTTATGTCACATTCGATAATTCATCCAATTTTCACAGATGATCAATAATTTATATAAGAGTAAGAAAATGTGTAGAAAAAAAAGGACAAAATAATACAGTTATTTTCTCTCAATTTTATATTCTCTATCGCTTTATTGAAATTTTGAATTGAAATCTGAAAAATCAATAAATCCTAACAATATTTTTATGTTTTACCTGATTTTTTAAGTAATGCGATGTCGTAGTTTCATGATAAAGTGATGAAAGTATTAATTAAGCGGTGTTCTCATTAGTTGAAGTGATTTATAATAGGATAATAATTGGAAAATGTTATAAAATAGTACTTGGACAGCTCAGATGATTGTGAATATTTTAATACAGTCAATTAATTTTTAAAAAATTTTAATGTTACAATGAAAATCCTCATCAATGTCTAATCATAGAATTGAAAAAATATAGATACTGCATTTCTAATTTTGTTGTTAACCTGTTAATATTTTTTAAATTAATATAAACGATTTTTGCTAATACGTTAATTAATTAAAAAGGCTTTTAAACCTTATTTTTATATTCCTTCAATTCATATTCATTTCTGCTTGCATAAGAATAAGTTTTTTAAATTTTAAATAGAAAATTAGATTTACCTGCGAAATTCTTAAAAATTTAAAAAAAAACACAAGAATTGAACTATCAGTTTTGGAAAACACACTCCATTCAAATTAAAAAAGTCTTCGGTCAGATCCCATGGGGCCGAAATCTCGGTTTGCTCATGGATTTTGACTTGTTGAAAAATTTGGATAAAGTTCCGAAAACGCCGGACTTCCAATTTTTTTGAAACTATCTATACTTATGTATCTTGACACGCTGATTACGAACAAGGTAGTGAAAATTGATGCAAATTCAATTTTCATGACGAAAACCATAGAAAACCGATAAAAAACATGGTTTCTCGTATTCACCTCAGTAAATACAGAAAATTTCGTAAAATTTTTCAGAAAAAAGTTGTAGATCGCATAAAAGTACACATTCTTGATTTTGTCCATTTTTAGCCTACGAGTTATAGTTTTCGAGATATTCGAAGTGGAAAATATAAAATCACACAGATTGCATATTCCTTTAAGTATTTTTGTGATCAGTCACAAGGGTGCCTTTCCGCGCCCACGAGACATCGGAAGGACGTAGCGGTGTGAACTAAACTATCTCGGTGACCAATCAAAGAGGTGTCTTTCCCTCACGAGACGTTGGAAAGGGGTAGGGATGTGACCTGCATTATTTATGTGCCCAGTCACAGGGGTTCCCTTCCGCCCTGCGCGAGACGTTGGAAAGGGGTAGCGGTGTGACCTGAACCTCCTCTGTGACCAGTCACAGGGGTACCTTTCCGGTCACCACGAGACATTGGAAAGGGGTAGGGATGTGACCTGAATCATTTCTGTGACCAGTCACAGGGGTTCCCTCCCGCCCTCCACGAGAAGTTGGAAAGGGGTAGCGGTGTGACCTAAATCTTCTCTGTGACCAGTCACAGAGGTGCCTTCCCGGCCCACACGAGATATTGGGAAGGAGCAGCTGTGTGACTGAAATTATTTCTGTGATTTTTTCATTCTTGTGTTTCCCACAGAATCGTTCCACTGAAATAAATTCTAAATTATTCAACTATTGCAAAGTTTTCTCTCGATCTTGTAGAATCAAACTCAAATTGAAAATATTATACTTTTAATCCATTAGGATGAGAAGAAAATTACCAAGAATGAGAAAACAATCAGACGCTGAAAAAACAAGACAAAAATGGTAAATGAAATGATGAAGAAAACGGTCGAGAAATTGTCTTTGCTCACTGTAGATTGGCCTCAAAAATACTCGAGATTAATGAAGACGCACCCGAAAGCGCGAACGCTGAAGAAAGACCCAACCCCTTTCGCATCCCACCTTGTTCTAAACTCCTAAACTTTGTCCATCTTTTTTAGGAAAACTATCATCTTTACAGTAAAATTTAATACAACATAAAATCTGCATTTCGATGAGGTCTACAACTCTTCATTTAAATATTTTTCGAAACTCCCATTATTTACGGAAATGAAAGGAAAAAACTATAATTTAATTACTTCTATAAATGATTTTTACCATGAAAATCAAATTTGCTCCAATTTTCGCTATTATATTCGTAATCAGCGCGTCAAAATACGTAAGTATACATAGTTTCAGAAAAATCGGAGCTCCGACATTTTCGGAACTACATCCAAAAATTTGTTTATATTACTTTGAAAAAGGTGCAGGTAGCACCAAAAGGTTGATGAATTTTTTGTAAATGTTTTTTGAATGTGATTAAAAAAAAAATAGCAAATAAAAAAAGAAGGAAAGGAATTTTGAGGTTGCCTTCTTTTTCCTTCCTCTTTTTTTATTTTTATTTTTCCAATTTGAATGGAGACATTTAGAAGTGTGTTGTCCAAAGTTGATCGTTGGGTTCTTGTTCTTTCTTTTAATTTCCAAAAATTTCGTAGTCAAATTTAAATATTTGGCGTTAAGTAGGAATTTAAATTTTGATTTATTCTGAATTTAATTTCCTTAATTTCAGAAAACTAGATGTTACATTTGAAAAAGTAAAATATATTATAAGGATATTATAAAAAGATATCTAAGGCTAATAAAAATATCAAATACTCATTTACATTCGAGTTACCTACCACTATAAATTAACACACGAAACACTAGAAGCAGAAATTGTACTTGAAATGCAACATAAATCTTGGTCACACTGAAAGGTAGATCGTTAGAAACCTAAAGTGCTAGAATTTCCGAACAGGAGATAAGATTAACTAGCTACCTGCTTTCTGCAATGAAATCCTGAAATCCAGGCTATCTAGAAGTAGACAAATCGATTTAGTTCCCTCAAATTTATAGTCTGGCTAATATGTTTTATGCGCCTGTATTATATACATTTAAAAAATTCATTTTGCGCCTACTAATTATGAAAAAAATGTTCATTTTTAAGCCATTCGTCGTCAAAATATTTAAAAACTGACATATTATATATTAATATTTATTGAATTTACAGTTGTAGAAATAGTTCTCCCTTGTATGGATTTAAGAGTCTTTACAGAACCATTACATGTTTTCTTATCGACAATCCTTATATACTACATTACCAACTATTTCTTACATGTCGACTTAAACACTATCCTTAATCCTAGACGTTTGCAACTTTACCCTGGGTTTCCGTTTCCTTTTACCACTACTAATCTAAAAATTATAGTTCTATTCCGCAATTCTACTTTATCACTTTCCTTCTTTAGAAGTCATTTTTTGTCTTTTCCCTATCCCCTGCACCAGCTCTCTCTTTCTCTCTCTCAACTCTTCCAACTTCTTCATCCATTCCTCACCCATACCATTCCCATTCAAAATCCACTTTATTCTCTCTTCCATACTCTCTTCTCCCCCTTCGCCACCTGTATATGCTCTTACCCCTTGCCACCCCACCCTTCCATTCTGAATTTTACCACTGCATTCCATTTGCTCACCTTTTTAATCTTTTTCAGGTATTCCGGCTCCCTTTCACTCTCAACCATCCTATACCAGCTGTTGTACCTTGCCTTTGAGATTTCTATCCTTCTTTCCTCTCCCTTTCTCTTCCTCTATTCTCTGTCATTCTTTACTCCTCACTTGCATCCTACATTTAAACCTCCTTTCGTATCTCTTTTCCTCCCGTTTCTCTTTGACACTTTCATCCCCGAATTTCCACTCCATAACTTAACACTGACCACACTAGCACGTCGAACATCCATACTCACATTCTTCAATCGTCCTTGAACCTTCTCTTCCCTATACCCCACACTTGACCCATTACTTCTCTTGTACGCTCCAATCTCTTTCTCACCTGCAACTTGTCTCCTCCTTCTCCTTCGAACCAAAATCTTAGGTAGCACAACTCCTCCACCAACTCCACCACCTTGCTATTCATCTTCCATTCGTACCCTACATATATACAGTGTGCCTGCTCCCAGTCTTGTCTTCCCTTTTCCTTTCCTTTCCATCTTCTCCTCCAAGTCTGCCAATATGACTCTAAACAGAAGTGGGCTCAACGGGCACCTTTGCCTAAGTCTCCTTCCTGTCCACAATTCTTTGCCTTTCTTTTCTCCTATCTTCACCCTCATTTTAGTCTCCACGAATATCTTTTTTATTCTCTCCATCAAACTTTCATCTATTCTTCTCTCTTTCATGGCTTTCCATAGCACACCCTCCTGTTCACGGAGTCAAATGCTGTCTTAAGATCCACAAAAAGTGCAACTTTCTATTCTTCCGCCATCCCCTTTCCTTTCCTAAAACCCGTTTGGTTCTGTGTTAGACTACCTTTTTCTTCCACCTGTCTATCCAGCCTCTTCCTAAACACTTCCACATAAATTTTATAGCCTCCTGAAGTGAGTGTAATACCTCTATATTCATCCACCCTTTTTCCTTCTCCTTTCTTTATCAACGGCGTGCACTAGCCCTGTCTTCCATTCCTCCAGCCACCCTTCGCCTCACCAAACCTTGTTACAAATCCTCCACATCTCTTCTTTCATCCGTTCTCTACCATATTTTAGTGCTTCATTATCCAAGCCATCCTCACCTGTTTCCATTGTTTCTTTTCAGCCGTGCAGCCTCGTTCACCTCTTCCCTACTAATCTCTTTTCCGCTATTTTGCTATTTTCCACGCCTCCTAGCAATCTCTTGAAATTCTCCGTCCACTTGTCCAACCCGATTTCCTCACTTACGCTCTTCCTTCCTCCTCTTTCCCTTTTTATTATTTCCCATTTTCTTCCTTCCTTTACCGCTTTTTCGACGTCTTCAATGTGCCTTTTCTTCTTCCTCTGTTTTTTTTCACTCAGCATTCTCTCGTGATCTCTTTTTCTCCTGTTGAGTTCCCCTTTCCTCCATTTTCTTACACTCTCCTTCATTCGGTCTTTACTCTTCCTGCACTCATCGCCCCATCAACCTCTCCTATTCCGCTCTCCATCTCCTTTAGGTCTTTTTTTCCTTTTATTATTCTTAAATAGAAAACACTATAAACTTATGTGAATATGTGCATGGCAGACTGTTTTAACCAAAAGCAAAGAGATTTATTAAATTTATTGGTGTTCTCATTAACAGTTTTTTTGTTATTTTTTTTTTGTTGAAGTCAAAACATATTTTCTTCTCACTATGAAATATCTTTTTTGGAAAAAACCCATGAAACTCGCATTCTATCTATAATTCCTTTTGTAATGCATCCAATCTAAATTTTTACTAATTGAATAAAATCTTTAATACTCCTATACCGTACTTTCAGTAATAACTATCATGAAATCACATTCTACCAAATTCTCATCAATTACACTGGAAACTACATTACCAAAAACATGAAAATAAGAATGGACAAAATAATTTTTTATACAACTTCCTGCTTATAAAATATAAAAAATTGTAATCCACTGTCTTGCAAACACTTCACCACAACACTAATTGAACCCACATTTCAATTATTCTGCAAAATTTTTTTAAATTTTGATGATTTTCTTCTTCTTTCTGAAGATAGAAACATTAACCCACTTTTTAATATAAATTTTTCAAATTATGAGATTAATTCTTCGCCGGGGACAAAATTATACCTCAAATTATGTACATCCTTCTAACAACTTTATTATATTTATAATAAGTACCAGGATGACTTTTAATTATATTAACAATATATTTAGAAAAAACAAATGTATTGGAGACTGAAAAATATATTAAATATATTTGAAATCAAAAACATATGTAAAAGCCATAACATTAGAGAAAAATATAAATTAAGTCCTCAGTGGTAGATAA
>JAUMHM010048849.1:0-15116 GCA_032362435.1 Melikaiella ostensackeni
TTTTCATTGAGAATTGAACTTTTTTGGATAGAAATTTTATTATTTGGTTGAAAATAAACTTTTTTGTTGAAAATTCGACTTTTTGGCTTGCAACTTCAACAATTTGGATGATTTATTTTCTGTCTTGACTGCAAATTCAGGTATTTTGTTGAACAATTGTTTTTTGGTTGAATGTAACTGTTTTTGATTTAAAACAGGAATATTTTTTAGTTGAAATATCAACTATTACATTTTTTGTCAAGAATTCATCTTTTTTTCGTTCAAAATCATTATTTTTTCAACTGAAAAGAAAATTCATGTATTTTGTAAAAAATTCGTCTTTTTGGTAAAAAATTATGTTCTTGGTTGAAAATTCATCTCTTCGGTTTCAAATTTACCTATTTTGTTGAAAGTTCATCTGTTTTGGTTGAGTTCAACTGTATTCGATTTAAAATGAAAACCTTTCTCGGTTAAAATTTCAACTATTACCTTTTTCATTGAGAATTCACCTTTTTTGTTTGAAGGTGGAACTACTTTCTTAACATTGTTTTCTTTTTTTGGCTAAAGATTCATCATTTTAGTTGAAAATTCATCTCTTTCGTAAAAAATTAACTATTTTGCTAAAAAATTTTTTTTGCTCAAACATTAATTTTTTTAAATGAAAATTTGATCATTCCCTTTTTGGTTCAAAATTTATATTATTAACGGTTGAAGATTTAACTATTTGGTTGAATGTTCCTCTTTTTTATTTGAAAATTCATGTATTTTGTTGGAGATATATCTGTTTTCGTTGAAAATTTATCCTTTTTTGTTGAAAATTCACGTATTTTGTTAAAAATCCAACGCCTTCTAAAACATTTTCTGTTGGTCTTAGAATATTGTAAATCTTCAGGAAGTGGAAGTCGTAGCTAGATAAATCTCAAGAAACACTTTCAGAAAAAAATAATTAATTTTCAACGCCAAAGAGATTTATAGCCCAAAATAAAAAAGCTGAAATTTTTCTCCCACACTGAAATTCAAAATTTTCTAAAACATTCATTGTTTCAGAAATGTTATGTGGGTAATAAACCGACAAATTCCAAAATGAATAAAAACTTTCTTTTCATTTTGCATTAAATAATAATTTTTGAAATTTGGATTTAAAATTTTTTATTGAAAATGTTTAATCTGATCAAATTTTACCACAGGAAAAAGGTGTTCGTTTTTCCGACCACAACCAATCACAACTATTTCCTTTTCTAAATTGAAAAATACGAATTTGAGGGTTGCTTTTTAATGTTTTTTTTTACAATTTAAGAAAAGTGTTTGCTTCATCCAGATTGACTCAACATACTTCTTTTCTTATCGAAATTGGCCTTACAAATTTTTTTTTTCAAAAACGGTTGGGATTTTTAATTTTCTTTGCTGCATAAATTCATGTTTACTTGCAGCTATAGCTGTAAGTGAAAATGAATTTATGCAGTTCGGTAGAGAGCACAACTTCCAATGTTATATAACAATAAATTAGGACTTATAAAAAAAAACTGTTTTGAAATTTTTTACTACAATTATTGAATATTGGAAAAATATAATTTATAATGTTGGATCTCTCATTCAAACATATTCGCCCACAATAATGTTTTTGATACCATAAACAAAGACGATAATCCTGTAATCCTAGTTTTAATATTTAATCTAGATTATCAGGACTATTTTCGTCATTATCGAATTTGCCATTAACCTTGGAAACTAATTATCATCGAGAAGTGTATTAAAGCAATTAATCATACAATAAATATACGTTACATGTAAATGTACTGTAGGGCGCAGTGAAAATTTTTTAAACAAAATTTCTAATTGGAAGGGGGTGGAAAATTTGTTGATTAGGTTCACAAAATGACTCCCCTAAAGTTTAATTAGAAAAAAAAAATTCTTCCCTCACCCGCATCGATGCTATACATGAAAATGACGAAAAATTGCTTATTTCTCATTATTTTATGACAAAAACACTATTTCTGACGCCGAAATTGGTAGGAAAAGTTGTATACTGCAACTAGATTCGTAACTGTATAGTGTAGACACCTTCATAAGAAATTTTCTGCTTCCAAAATTAATTTAAAGTTGCTAAAAAATGATAAAAATTTGAATTTTTGCCATTTTCTAACAGCTATCGCGCATTTATCGACTTCCTGACCATAAAAAATTTGATATATGTGGCTGGAAATATATGTGAAATTGCAAAACATATAACAATATTTTTTTAAATCGAAACTATAATCATTTTCTGTAATATAAAACTAAAAAAAATGTAATTTTCTCGCTATTATGATAGTTTTAATACGTTTCCTACAATGCTGTAAATTCTGATTTGTATTTTGGTATTTTCTTAAGCCAAAATTAAACAAAATATATATTAATTATTAACATTAACAAAAATATTTTTTCATTTTTAAAATATACGGCTTTTAGCAAATGCCGTATATTTCAAGTTGGAAAGTGAATATGAAAAAATATTTTTGTGATTGCTAATATTTTAAATATATTTTGTTTAATTTCGGTTTAAGAAAATGCCAGGATTTCAATTGAGAATTTAAAGTATTGTATGAAATGTACTAAAACTGTCATAATAGCGAGGAAATCGATTATTTTACATTTTGTACGATTTTACGTTGCAGAAAATGATTATAGTTTCGATTTTTGAAATATTTTTTATATTTAGCTCTTCCACATACATGTTACATTTTCAGTAAAAGAATTAATTTTTAGCAAAAAAAAAGTTTTCAAGTAAAATGATAAATCTTCAACTAAAAAAATACATTTTCAACAAATGAGTTCAACTTTCAACCAAGTCGTTGAATTTTCAACTAAAAAAGAGGAATATACAATAAAAAAAAATCAACACAGTAGTTAAACTTTTAACCACGTGGTTGAATTTTTGACAAAATAGTTGAATCCTCAACTAGCAAAACAGATTAATTTTTAACGAAGCATTTGCATTTTCAACCCAAAGAGACAAATTTTTAATAAAGCAGTGAAATTATCAAACAAAAAGTATCACTTTTCAACAAAATTGTTGAATTTTCAACCAAGAAGATTAGTTTTCTACCAGAAAAGACGAATATTTAGTAAAATACATGATTTTTAAACCATGAAGTTGAATTTTCAACTAAAAAGACGAATTTTCAACAAAGCAGTTAAATTTTCGACCAACAAAGATGACTTCAACAAAATATTTCTACTGTCAACTTAATAAATAAACTTTCAACAAAATAGTTGAACTGTTAACCTAGAAATAAATAAATTGTCAACCAAGAAGATTAATTTTTTGTCAAAAGAAGAATTTTCAAAAAAATACATGAATTTTCAACCAAATAAATGGATTTTCAACTTAAAATGTAAGATTCAAACAAAAACAGAATAGTTAAACTTTGAGCTCAAAAAACTACTTTTTAATAAGAAAAACGAATTTTTTTAAATAAAACAGTTGAATCCTCAATCAAATAGATGAATTTTCAACCCGGAAAAATGAATTTTCAACAAAAAAGTTAATTTTTAACCAAACAGTTGAATTTTTAACTAAAATGATGAATCTTCACAAAAAAATGTATTTTCTACAAAGTAGTTAAACTTTAAAGCAAGTAGTTGATTTTTCAACCAAAAAAGATGAATTCTAAACGAAACATGTAATAGTTAATATTTCAACGAAACAAAACTTTAATTGTAAATCAAGCACAATTGAATTCAGCCAAAAAGGCGGATTTTCTACAAAATAGTTGAATCCTCAACCAAGAAATATTCATTTTCAACCAAACGGTTGCATTTTCAACCAAAAAGGATGAATTTTCACCGTAAAAGATTATCTTTCTACCAAAGAAGACGATTTTTCAACATAATACATGAAATTTCAACATATTAAATGAAATTTAAACTAGAATAGATCAATTGTTAATTGAGAATATCGATTTTCAACAAAAAATAGAAAAGTTACATTTCCAGTTCGAAAAAATTAATTCTCAATAAAAAAAAAGTGAATTTTCAACAAAATAGTTAAATTTTCAACAAAAGAGATGAATCTTCAACCAAAAAAATGAGTTTATAACAAAATATTTATAGTTTAAACCAAAGAGATGATGTTTCGCCGAAAGCGATAGATCTTTAACAAAAAAATTAATTTTCAACAAATTAATAACATTTTCAACCGAACAGTTCGAATATAAGCGAAAAAACGAGACAAAGGGGGAAAGGAGGAAAGATTCTTGAAAACAGGGGGGAAAAAAGAATTCTTGAGAAAAAGGGAAAAGAGGGGAATTGGGTAAAGAATGTGAAATCTGTATCCGAATCAATGCGAACTAATTCGAAAAAACTTCTCCATTTTGTGCGATCCAAATCGGTTAAAACTTAATCCGACTCAATCCGGTTTAATCCGGACTTCCAATCCGAATCAATTCGAAACAAATTTTCAATCCGAATGAATCCGAATGAACCCGAGTTCGAATTGAATCAGATTAATTCGGATTGAAAATCGGTTCAGGTCAATCCGAGTTTGGATTGATTCGGATTCATTCGAATTAAAAGTTTGGTTCGGATTTGGCTGGATTCATTCGGATTGGAAGTTTGGATTGAATCGGATGGAATCGGATTAATTTTAATCGATTTAGATCGAACGAAATTGAGAACTTTTTTCAAATTGGTTCGAGCAATGACGAGCAAATGTTCAAAATACGATTCCGGCTACAATTTTTAACCGAATTCAACATTTTTTTTTAAATTGAAGCTAACTAAATTCTTAAGAGATCCCTCGAGGCCGATTTTATTTTAAAAAATATTGTTTACTTCATTTATACACAAATTTTGCAAAATTCGTAAAATTTAAGATATTGTTACTATAATAACACGCAATTAATTCAAAATGATTGATATTAGTGGTCAATCAGTAAATAAACATTCGTGAAACATAACCTAATAGTTTATTATAAATTAATAAATTGTTATTAGCAATTGTATTGTTATAAAAAATGGTAGGTGATTTTTGAGTGGTTTTGGATATTTATTAAGCGATTTTCGTTTTTAATCTCATTTAAAGTAACATAAAAATATATAAAGACAAAACGGAATATATTTCTTATTGTTATAAACAAATTTTATAAACAAATGCGCAGTTTGAGCAATTTTCGAGTGTTTGAGGTACTTTTTTTTTAAAAAGTGCTTTGTTTGACTTGGGAGTGATGTCGCAATAAAGTATGTTGCAATTTCATGACAATTTTGTGATTGATATAAACAAAATTTATAAACAAATGCACAGTTTGAGCAATTTTTAAGAGTTTCAGTTCCTTTTTTTAACGTACTTTGTTAATGTTTCTAGTGATACTTTTGTAAACTATATTGTCATTTCATAACAAATGTCATTGTTATAAACAAATTCTATAAAGAAATGCACAGTTTGAGCAATTTTTGAGTGTTTGACGTACTTTTTTTTTTGAAAAACGTGCTTTGTTTGACGTGGCCGTGATGTTTTAATAAATTATATTGTCATTTCATAACAATTTTGTGATTTTTATTAACAAATTTTATAAACAAATGCACAGTCTGAGCAATTTTTAAGAGTTTCAATTACTTTTCTTTTTTAAATGTACTTTGTTAGTCTTGCTAGTGATAGTTTTCGCAATCATATTGTCATTTCATGACAAATGTGATTGTTATAAACGAATTTTATAAATAAATGTGCAGTTTCCAATAGGAAGAAGAGCTGATCAAATGATGTCCCCACCATGCAACAGGATCTTATGCACTGACGAAGGCATGTAAAATCATTTGTAATGTTTAAGATACAGTTTAGCAGTCTTTAAACAATACAAGTCAAACTTACCTGGATGGACATTCTTTCCACAATTCAAAACCTGAAGTATGATACTAAAATTCTTTAGAAGCTGGAGATTGATGCCTGTGATTTTTGCTGTCAGCTCTGGATCTTAAAAGAATCTGCGCGAAGTATTTCCATCATTGGATGTACCACTGCCTTGCTTCGGACAATCAACAATTCTCTCAATAATCTCTCAACAATCTTTCAACAATCTCTAAACTTTTCTTGAATAGCCTTCTGTCTTTCATCCATCCGCTTTTCTTCTTTATCCTGTAGTCGTCCAGCTTTTCTTGAAATCTTCACGACACGCTATATGCAGAAGACACTCCATAAAGCGTATACGTGCGTGGAGTGGAGAAATTCCAAATTCGTAATTTTCTGGCTGCACAGATCTGGAGATGTGGAGATTGGACTCCTAAGCATACGTGTACGATAGATACCATAAATGGGTTTTCATCGGATATGCCGCCTTCATCGAATTTTTATTTATATTGACCCTGACTAGGGGCTCCATCACAACCCCATTTGGTTATCATCCTTAAACGAACTACATTTCTAGGAGTGATAATAGAATTAGTCAAGAACATAATTTCAAGAATTTGAAGCAAACGTGATGCTGTGTGATTCAACAAAGCTTGTAAATCAATCCTAACTCGTTTTTCCGTAACATGTATGGCTAATTCTGGAGGGTGGCATTCTTGTCTTGCTGTAGAGTGTTCTCTGTACGGTTTCAATATGTCCGCGTTCTTTGTTTTCATTTGCAGACTAATACACGCAAATTGATGCTTGAAAAGCTTAGCATCTTCGGTTAGAGATAAACATTCATTAGGAGTAAATGGAATAAGTGTTCCACATTTCAGTGGATTCTTATTTAGCTCCTCAGAATCAGCGCACAGAAGTTCACGGATTTTTTTTCTGATGAAGTCTTCCCTAAATATTTCAAGTTTGTGAGAGACGCGACTTGAATTTCTGTTTCTGAGTAGGTTTCCCGAATGGGAGCAATCTTCCTCCTCTTAGTCAAAATCGAACAATCTTCAAAGTCACTCTTTGAACGTCTTCCACATTTTTGGTTCTCAAAATTTACCACGAATGGGGAAAGCAACCAATTTTTATGTTTGCTTTCATAACTTCTTCTTTATAAAAAGGAAGGGCCCGGCTGGTTTTTCCTATTTTTGATCGGACGCTCATCGGGAAAAATGGAGAGAGTTGGGATAGTTCTGTAACGCTGTTCTTGTCGGGTTGTTTCTAGAACTCCTAGCCAGCTCCTAACGGGAATACCCCATTACCGCCCGTCGAGACTCTTTCTGTTTTAAGGTACGTTCAACATTCAGACGTGAAATAAATATATGTAGAAAAAACGATTTGCAAACAACAAAATGAATAATAATATTCAAATACATATAAACTTCAGATATATAATTTCGAATGTTTATATTTTGTTGCTTGGAAATCGTTTTTTTCATATACGAGTACTTGTATCATACAACACGTACATGTTGAATGTTTGCACTCAACTATGACAATTAATTATTTCTATTATTTCCACTGGTTTTCACTCACAAAGTACAAAATTAAGAATTTTCCTTATATCATGTATATATTAAGAAAAAATTTTCCTTTATTTTAAGCGAAGTAACGTTATTGTAAGAGGTGAAACAATAAATTAATCAAATTTCGTTGGCTATATTCACACACCCCATCTAGTACATATTTATGTTAGGTAGAATTAAACAAAACTATCACTTACACTTTATTCAATAAAAATATCGGTTGTTTTATTTTCATTGAAAGAATGTGTTTATGAGTGTTAAAAACTCAGATGCTTCAGATGAGAATAAAGTTAATTTGCTGCCACGTGCAGTTCCAGCAGCCATTAGCGTTTTCCGAAGTATAATTTTTAGTGATTAAGAACTTGCGAAGACAGCACTGCAGTATATATAATGCAGCGTCATCTTCACAAACTTTATCTAGTGTATGCTGACCAAGGCCCGACCTGTTACTGACTAGCACTCACTAGTCCAGTTGTTCTAGTGAGTTTCTGACTACTGCCCTAATTGAAATGGGGACAAATGGGGTGATTTCAGGTGCGTGAAGCTGGAATAGCCACATTGTCCTATTAACATCGGCAACATGCAATAATTTTGTGTCAATTTTATGCCAGTTTATGCCGCAAACAAAAAAATGTGTGTCCTGTAATTTTTTTTAGAAACGTGTAGTAATGCCAGCTTCATGTGAAGCTGGCACTAACACAACAAAAAATAAAAACTACCAATCACATCAAATTTTCTTTGACGTAACAATTTTGTGCTAATTTTTCGCTGCCGATTGGTGTCAACATCAAATTTTCTGAAAGATTTCTAAAAAGATCAAATTGACCTTTTTTGACCATTTTGTTAAAACTCATATTATATGAACTCGCTGTATAGCTCACAGGCACATTTTTAGATTAATCTCATTCCAATAATTCTGCATGGAAGTTTAAAAAGTTTGGTTTATCTTACATAAATTTTTCGGCTCTTACTAATCCTACAAGATTTAATCATTTTTTAATGTTAATGTTGAGTGTGAAGGTGTTGAAATTGGAGATAGAAAATGATGCATTTTTCTCGAAAATCAGTATTTGGAAGTTCTATAAGGACCATTTCTATATAGACGTACATATATATTTTGTCTAAAATGCAGTATTTACTCTATGTCAAATTTTCTCCATGAGACGTAAATCCTAAAGCTGAAATACAGTATATGAGAAATTGAAACAAAATTTTGAATTTTTTCATTGCTTTGTTTCGATATTCTTTTTCGAAGCGACTTTGGATGAATAAATAAATTGGATAAATCTGAATTTTGGTATCATTTTTTATTAATGGTCTCTCAGTAGTGTGTTGTTGTGTCTTGAGAAGAATTTAGGGATTATTTTAAACGTGAATAAAGTGAGGTGAAATCGCTGAGTCTGTAGACACCTATTCAAACAATTCTTGTTTTTCTATTTTGAAATAATTAGTTGTAAGTACATGATGATTGGTGGAACTGTCGTGGCATAATCCAGTATCATGTGACGCAGCCCATCTGAAAGTGTCATAGCATTGCCTTCTTATCGTTTCAATAAAGTTAAAAATGTTACGCAATCGCGTTTTTATATCAACGTTCTTATATCTCATGTTTCCTTTTTTCCTCCTCAAATTTTTCGGGTATACAAATAATTAATTATTACACATTGAAAGAACATAAAATTATCAGCATTTGCGCCAAGCTTTTAAAAAGTGATCATCACGGGCACTCAAATACCTACTATATTTTTTTGGGAATCAGAAGCTCTAGAAGTTAACCTTTCAAATATCACAAAACATATTCTTTTAAAGGTTTGTATCTCTCAACCGTATATATATAAAAGATAGACTAATTCTTTATTTATCGAACGATCTGAAGAAAAGAAAAAAAAATGTTACGGAATAAAAATATGACGGAGTTTTTTCAGAAAATTTTGAAAAAGGATTTTCTCACAATGTCCAACTTTCAAAATTATCTCTTTTTTTGGGCAGATTGCTGATAATATTATACACTAGTAATATTATATGCGCGCTACAGCACGTGGGAAGCGTTGCGCTATCCATCATTATTATACAAATATAAAACAATATGACCATGATTCCTTCTTTAAATTGTACAATTTTTGAGAAGAAAATAGATTTGAGAGGCATTGAGTTTGAAGTAATCAATTTATAGAATTATTAAATTTATTGTGAATACCTAGTTCTTGCATGGTTTCTATTTTTAACGCAAATTGTTTCTACAAATGGATTGAGTACTTAACGAATTTAGAAAATTGGAAAGCTATATTACAAATATTGAGTTTTTAATGCTTTTTTTGGAATTTTTCCATTGCGCACCATTTGATATTGTATGATTTTTTAGCACTTTAAATTCAAAATTTTTTAATTTTAAACGATATAAATTTTAAGATAGTCCACTTATAAGTTATAAAATTGAATAATTTTCATTCTTTTATGCCTACTACTGATATTTTTATATCGACCGCTCCACTGCAGAAGGCTCCAAGTTCTTATCGCTCGGTATACCGCTCTAAAAGGACAGGAAATCAATGTAACTTGGAGCTGTATACGGAGCGAAAAGATCTTGAAGCTCTCTTGCAGGATCCGTCGATATTTGAAAGTATATTTTAATACCAAAACTTTCCGCTTTGGAAAACTGAAATCGGTCAAATAGAACCGAGGATATTGAATTTGAAAAAAAAGTTACCCATAATTTCAAGGTCCTATGTCTTCACCAATTAAAGAAAAAATGAAGTGTTATTTGTCAGTAGCGAAGGAAAGAAACAGTAAAGTTATAGCTTAATCTCAGTAATCAATCCATATTCATATTTATGTAACAAATTGAATATTCTTAAAAATTTAGCACGATTAAGTCCGACACCATAAAACTCTGCACAAAATAACAAACGTAAATTTTTCGAAATTAGATAAGCTGTACACAATAAAACTCTGGACGAGAATACTCTACACAAGCGAATAAAATAATTTTGTTCTCATTTTAATTTTAAGAGCCCTACACCGCTTGGCCATTGGATTCTACATAGCAATAAGACTATACATGCAATAATGCAAAACAGCTTGAAAAACATTTTTTTTTTCAATTAATCATCAAGTCATTTTATGTAGGGTCTTCTTTGCAGAGTTTATTGTCTAGAGTTTATTCAAATACGCAGAATTGAAATTGCTTTTTTTTGCAGAGCTTTACATTGAAGGATTTGACCGCATTGAGTTTGAATTTCGAAATACTTTTCAGTTCACAGTAGTTATTATAATGTACTGAAAAACAACCAATTTTTCTATAAATTCTCTGACGCTCTTTCTTGCCGTCTCTTAACATTTGTTGCATCTGTAAATGGTCAAAGTAAGGAAACCGAATTCGTCATGTCCATTCAATTCCAAAATTAATTTGTGGCTTAACAATTATATGAGGCAACCAGCATAAACATTCCGAACGAATCTTTGCTCCCATATAATTGATTATTTCATTGGAATTTCGGCAGATTGCAGTGTCAGATTTCTTAAACTATTGATAGATCTAACAAAAAATGGATTTGAAAAAAAGATGGAATGAGGATTGAAGAAATTATCCGAAGTTACTTATTTGAATGAAATTCAACCATAAATAAAAAAAATAGCTCTGTACTGCATTAAATTCTCTATTGAATGAAGTTGTTCGTGATGCCAATTTAAGATTAAAATTTGTTTCAAATGTCGTAATTATTTTTATCACATAACAAGGAAAAGAGCCGCATAAAATGCGTCAAACATAAAACCTACGATTCATGCTGAAACGTGTGATACTCTAATATTTACGCAAATAACTAATTGTTGACATCGGCTTTTATTTGAAAGACGCCACGTGGTTCGAAATAAAGTGTCTCATCTGGTTGAAATTGAAATTGATATAACAAGAACCGACTAAAATTCTTTATCATTGAGTGATATTGCATTTATGCAAAACTGAAAGAATTGCAGTAATTATTTTGCAGAAATTATACACAATTTCCGTACAAGAAGAACTCCTTACAACGATTAACGAATAATTTCTTATCGCTTTTTACCGATTCTTTGAAAATGATACGGTTTTCATTTTATTATTATTGTTAGAATAGAGACCAAAAGAGCCCCTGACGCTTGGTTAATCCCGTTGCAGCTCCTTGTAGGCCTATGCGTGCCCCCAAAGCCCTCTCTATACGGAAAGGACAGCAGCCACGCCCTTGGCCGATATGTCTGACTCACTGATGCAGTTACTGCCTGTGAGTGCCAGACGCTTCCCTGCAATTGCGGGGCAGTGACATAAAGTGCGAATAGCTGTGTCATCATCCTTTCCGCACAGACGACAGAGGAGACTATCCGCCAGCCCTATCTTATGTCTGTGATAGTTGAGGTTTCCATACCCTATGCACATTTCTGTTAGGACCTTGACTTGATTTCTACCGAACTTGCGTAATTCTGCAGCTTGTTTGGAGTTTAAATTTGAACTCATAAGTATTCCGGCCTGTCTGCATTTAATAGCCTTATTCCACTGCTTCTGATGTTCCCCGGTTAGCCAACTGATAATGTCTTCAGTGACCAACCTACTGGAAATGCCTACGAGTGGGTCGGGACCAGTGAAGTTTTTTTCACTGCTAGTTTTGCTACCTGTCCGAGATCTAATTACCTTCAACGCCACTGTGTCCAGGGATCAAAAGTGGAGTCACTCGGTCTCCGTCGCTAGATTGTTCAGTGCCTCAAAACACTCCCGTACTAGTAGCGACGTAGTCGTTGTTCCATTCAGGGTCACTATAGAAGCCCTACTGTCTGAGCAAAAGCGAATATTTCTTCTACATTATTGCCATACACCTCTACCTTATAGGCACACTGAAGCATAGTCGCAGGATCGAAGTATAGATCCACATCAGTATCTCCGGTTTCAGGCCCCAGTTTTTCCCTATGTCCGTGTCGTGAAGAAATCTTCAAGACATTTTAATGTCGCAAAGATGTCTTTACATCATTCTTACGACACGGACATACGACGTCTTCGAGACGTCGTAGAGATGTCGTAAAGTTGTCGTAAGGACGTCCGCTAATTTTTTGTCCACTGGGTTATTTTTTTCCATTTTTTTTGTCCTATATTGCCCGTCAACCTTTCTTTACTTTTTTGATTTTTTTTTTGAGGCGGATATCACAGTTTTTTGCAATATAGGTGTGCGATTGACCATGTGGTTATGAGTTTTGTGAGTTTGTCTCTAATTATGAACTTGGACTATAGTTGTAGAGGATCAATATAGTCAAACCGGCGAAGTAAAAGTGAATGCTCAATTCCTTGTATAAGAATAATAAAAATACTCTTTAATTATAAATTATATCAAATTGAAAGTTCCAATGATTTCAATATCTTCCGAATTTTTTGTTTCATACATGTCATGTTTTATTTATGTTCAAGTAATTTTTGGGTCCTTGATCTTAATCTTTCCTGATCCAACGAAAAATTATGTCAAGCACCCTTCGAAACTTGTCTCGTTTCCAGACATGCAGAGGAACTCAAGAAATTCCTCTGAAACTTGACGCAGATTTTTGAGAAGTTTGTGAGTTAAGAAATCCTAAAACTAAAATTCAGTTTTTCAATTTAAGAATCAACACACTAGAGATCGAAGTTACAGAAATATTCCCGTGTTTTAATTTTTCATTTTTGATTGCATCACTTAAATCTTCAAATTTCAATTTGTAATTATTGACAAGTTGGATTCCAGAATTTCAAATTGAAATGTTTTTTGATTCTAGAATTTTTGAAATGTTGATGATTGTGGCAATATTGAAATGAGAGAATACTTTGTGAGAACAAATTTTTGATCGAACTTGCAACACTTTCTGGAATAAATTAAAAATGTTCGTTTATTGGAATGAAATGTGTAAGATTCGTCAAATGGAGAATTAGAAATTGTAGCCCTGAATCATATATTTTTTAAATTTCAAAATCTTACTCCCTTATCTCCTAATTTTTAAAGTTGCTGATACTCAAATTGAAAGTTTAATTTCTTAAAAATTTTGAATACTCTTTCTTTCTCTCTTTCTCTCCCTCTCTTTCTCTCTCTCTCCATTTCGCGAATACTCTGAAGCACTCTAGGGCCTCCATTGAAAGTCGCTGAGCTGCACATTCGACACTGACCAATCAGACGCTGCGAGGCGGGCTGCGGATGAAGTGAAAAGACAAAATCGCGCTGCGCGGTGAAACGCGCAGCAGTGATTGGTCAACGCTGTCTGAATGTGTATTGGCATTGGATCATACACATTGACCTGTGCGTGTGAAATGATTCCAGAAAGAAAAGGGTCTAAGTTTTGTCCTGTTTTGCCCGACAAGAAAGTTCAACCGAAGTTGTCGAAAGAGAGTGATTTTGTGTAAATATTCCTCATGGGTCATCCTCTGTTTGGTCTGTTCGTTTTAATTGAATTTTTCAATTTCAGGATTTTTCTAAAGTTTTCTATGAGTTCAAAAATAACGGTCCATTCCAGTTGTGTACTTTCTTCGTTGTATTAAGTTAGTCTTACATGTAACAATTGTAAATGCTATAAGCAATATTTACTCCTGAAATGTTTGCAAGAAAGCAAAATTATTCTTTTATTGAAAGGAAAAATTGAAATAGAGTTTTGAAATAAAGGCTCTGGGAAATAAGCAAATTTGAGTTTCAATAATGATCAAAAGCAACTCTTACTTTTTGAAGCCGTTAAAAATGTATAGGAGAAGGAATTATTGTATCTTTACGAACGCAAGTATCGTAGCATCTCTTTCAACCCACTTTGAATGGAATTGAATATAACTACATGTGGCGTTTTCTTATATATTAACAAATACTATTGTTACAATTTTGACTGTCATACACTACCGGCCGATAGTAACGAACTACTAACCAGCTGACCTATTAAGAATTACCCCTGTCTTTGAAACGTGATAGCACCGTCCTTTAACTTCAACTCCTGACAAGATTTGAAGTTGAAGTACAAAATTCCTTAGAAAACTAAATTTTATTTTTGTCATTCTCACGTGATAATTCGATACACAAAATGCCAAATTACTCTTAACTGAAGTCGGGTTTAAAAGTGGGCGTTCCTCACTTTTTTCTTCGCGAATCCTTTAAAAAAAAATGCAGACTATTTTAGCCAGGTACTCGTAAAATTATTCTGTCTCCGGAATTGAACGATACATATATTGTTGTTTTGAAATTTTTTCTACAATAGCTGTAAGGTAAGACGTGGAGAAAAACAAGGTTTTGTAGGTACCTTTTCTGAGCCTCGACTTTCAAAGCTTCTCTGCACGAGCTTGACATCTTAAAAAATCTGGGAAAAATCATAAACATAGGTGTCTCAAATGCAACATAATGTTCCGAATTCCGAAATATGAGATAGTTTTATGTGTACAGTCATGAAGAGTCTGTTTTCACAAACATATCAACTTGGAAAGAAATAAAGATGGGAAGTTGTTTCATAGCTTGAAATGTACAGTTTCGTAACGTGATGAAAGTACACATTTTTGAAAATCAAATAATATAAATATTTCACAGATAGGAGGGAAAAAAGTAGGACCGTCCCAACATCTTGAAGGTATGATTCTTGAGTGGACCCACAGTAAGCGTAGGGTTCAGTACTTCAATTGGTTACTTTAATATCATCACAGTTTCGTAATTATTTATTGAAAACAAATTAGTTACACAATGTGAGACGACAAACTTCTTTCAAATAAAATGATATTTCTTGTATGAATTTATTGATCT
>JAUMHM010048888.1:0-15114 GCA_032362435.1 Melikaiella ostensackeni
ATTCCGGTAAATCGCTTGAAATCCTACAAAATCCTCTAAAATCCGTGGATATTCTTTGGAATCTTTTAAAATGTCTTCCAATCGTTTAAAATTATCCCGTGAATTCATCGGCTTGTGTTTTGCAAAAGATAAGAATTACGAATGAAATAGTGATTTAAAATCCCTTGATATCCTTTAGAATATTCGGAAATACTTTGAAATTCCGGTAAATCGCTTGAAATCCTACAAAATCCTCTAAAATCTGTAAATATTCTTTGGAATCTTTTAAAATGTCTTACAATCTTTTAAAATCATCCCGTGAATTCATCGGCTCACGTTTTGCAAAAGATAAAATATTACGAGCAAAATTTAAATTTTCGATTTTCTCATGTCATATTCCACGTTTAAAACGAAAAACATTATTGCAAATTGAAAAATGGTTAGAGGCAATTTTTTAGAACATTCAGAAAAAATAATTTCAGTCTTGTGTGTATTTTTCGTATCTAGTGGGTTTCGTGGAAAAATTGAAATATTATTTTTTGCAGTTTGATTTTTATGGCCTTTCAAGACCTCAAAAATTAAACTGTTTTAAAAATGCGCATTCAAAACTATAATTTAAGACTCAAATTATAGATATTTTAAAGATGATAAATATATCATTAATAAGTATCATATCGTGTAGTTTCATGTGATTTTCAAAGTGACTGAATAAATTTTTTTACTAAGTTTAAACTTTGGAATTAAAATTGAAATGGTTAAATTTCGAAAGGTATAATTGAAAATTTGAAAATCATTAACTTCTAAACGATTCAAATCCTCTCAGTGTAATATAAATTTTTAAGGGTTTGAGTAGAGAAAAATTTTAATATCACAATTCTTAGCGACTAAATATGTCTTAGTTTTAAATGAAGTTCGGATCCATTTAAGTTTAAAGGTTCTAGAGTATACATTTTTTCATTTTTAACGTTGAACATTCAAAATTACTTCTTATTTCGAATGTTTTTTTCAGAATAATTCAATTCCAGAAATTCATAATTGAGAATTTCTTCATCTTGAACTGTGAAAATAAAGGTAAACTTATTTTTTTATCTTAGAAAAATTTTGTCTAAACAATTTTTATTTCGAATCATAATTTTTTTAATTCAATAAAAATTTAGATTTCCAGAATATCAGAAGCTTTGACTTTCAAACATTGAATTTAGTTTTCAATTTCAAATTGTCAAATTTCAATCACTTCGAAATTAAATACATTAAAATTCAAAAGTTTTCAATTTTAAACTATTTCACTTTGAATGCTTTTGATTAGAAATAATACAATTTTCATTCCTTCGAATTTTCATTGATCTATTCTTTGAAATTCTAATGGGAAAAGATTCAATTTTTAATGTTTTAAAATTGTCGTTTTTTCGAAATTTTGATCTGAAATCATTCAGTTTCGAGATTCTTGAATTCAAAATAAAATTGTTTAATTTTGAATGCTTCGAATCAGAAATGATACAATTTCAACTCCTTCCTAATGGAATTGTCCAAATTAAAAAATTTTATTTTGACAGTTTTGAATTTTGAAAGCTTCTATGTTAAAATTTCGAAATGATATAGGTTCAATTCCTTTGAATTCCATTCGAAATATTATCCTTCAAAATTTTACCTAATCTCAAATATTTTAAATTGGAACGTTTTCAATTCAAAATCATTTCTTCATTTTTTTTTCAATTTTTAACGCTTCCAATTCGAAATTATCAAGAACAAATGCTGGTCCAACCGGGGTTCTCGGCATGTGAGAGCCGAGTGGCGCCCCCCAGCTAACCTCACAGTGGCGTTAACCCGCTCTGTATTCATTATCGGAGTGTCTCGGCGTTCCGAAATTCCGGACGACTAGCCTATTTTCACCATTTGGCTACTCGTCCCGAGAATCATGCATTTTTTAAATTTTACTCCTTTTGAGTTAGCCGAAAATTAGCCAAACTGCTAGTCGTCCCTGAATAAAACTTAATAAAAAAAAAATATCTATACCATAAGTTAGGTTATGTTTTAGAAAGTACAGTCTCTTAAGCTTCAACTTTGACTTCTTCAAACGAAGTGTCTCATCATCCGGAAATTCAGGACGACTAGCAAATCTTGCGCTTTTGGCTAGTCGTCCCAAATTGCGGGATAACTATCATTTTTTTTACACATTGTTTGAGTTCAACTGCATATCATGGAAGAAAAAAATTAAATATATAAAACAAGATAAGTATTAATAAGTATTTGAATCGTTTTTCTCGTTACAAATTTCCTATCGGAATGAAAATTAAGAAAAAGAGAAGAGGTTCGATAGAAAGTAATTCCTCTTTTATGTATGTTTTGTTATTTACTATTTCCTTCAGAAGTTTGCAGCTGAACATAAAGCATGAGGGAAATTATATATTAGAATAAATGGGATTAAAAAAGCGTATTTTTCCAAGAAAACTAGTCAAATGTGTGAGATTCTGAAAAAAAACCCTAAATTGGGGATGACTAGCCAAAAGCGCAAAATCGCTTGTTGTCCCGAATTTTGGGACTAGTCGCAGCCATTCATTATTCACGCCTAGCCAGAACCAATTTTCATTCAAAAGGGCTTCCACATCTTGTTTTTTTTCTGGTTACATTACATTTTATGTTTTTTCTTGTAATTTCCACAATTTAAAGCATTCAACGCCGTAAGTAGTCAGAACAGAAATTAGAGTGTATAAAATTATCTGTATATTAAGAAAAGGACGTTTTACCTCCAATGGTTCACAAGATATGACCTCCAGGAGTCAGTTTTCAGGTAAACAAATATTTTTATTTGCATTTTTTGTTAAATCTTTCTCTTTGTATGCATTTTAGGTTAAACTTGTCTGTATTTCGCTAAAAGCAGACTCGATTAACAACAAATCTAATCATCTTGTTTTCGATGAATCCTGCAACGAAATTCGTGAAACGTTAACCCGCGATAAATCATAATTGATACTTTATTCACTCAAAAGTTTGGGGTAACTTTAAATTATAACGTAAGTGATGTTTCTTCGTTTAACCTCATAGAACCTCACTTCCAGAGAAAAACATTAGCTTCATTTATGAGACCTTAATGAACAAGAACTATCCTCATAATTTTATTATAAGTAATACAATAAATAGAAGGATCTAACAACTCGAAAATTTAAAAAATGCACACAACCAAATTCTCAGATTAACAAAAAACCAATAGACTTTCCTCAAATTGTAAGTTCACCTTATGAAAAAGACTTTTACCTCCCAATTATAAGAAGGTGTAAGAAGTTGAATATTTCACTCGTTTTTCCGATTAAGATAAACTTTTTGATATTTTTCTCCAATCCGCTAAAGATCTTAAGGTACCTACAGCCGAACCTATTAGACGAAGTAATTCGTTTTTGCCAGTTATTGTTAATAACGAAACATGAAATAGATAATTGTACTAATAATATACAAGAACGTACCCTCTACTTCAAAACGATGTATCCAAAGTTGTTTAAAATTGATTAAATCTATGAAAATTATTCAAAACTCAAAAAGATGCTTTAGAGCTAATAGCCGAACGGGAAAAGTGAAATGATCCAATAGCTGAACGTCACTGCACTTCTTTTGGGAAATTGTTTTTTCCCGTAAAAAGATCAGGTTTCGTCGTTTGTATGTGATACATTAAAATAGCAGATATGATTAAGAAATCCTGCATTTTGAGCGAAATGCATGGCTGTGTTCGGCTATTGGTGACCGTTCGGCTATTGGTGCCTTTACCTAATACCAAAATTTTAAAAAACTAACCTCATTTATTGAATTCTCCGCTAAAAATGTCGTATGATATACAGTGGTAAAACAAAGCGCCCTCTTAAAAATAGAATCTCAGAACACCGTAAAACTCAAAAAAATTTTAAAACTGACTTAGCTTCATGTAAGCACGCTACTAATTTTGATCGTAAGTTTGGCTACGATTCTAAAAATGTTGAAATTTTAGGGCTAAACAGTAATTATCACAAAAAGTATTTTAGGAATAATCAACATTGTAGAAAATAAGGGTGCAGTCAATTTTACATCTGACACTGAAAACCTGAGTATAATTTACCATAACGTCATTGAATATTTGCAAGAATTCATATAACTATGAAAGTCATTAATATTTCTCCCGGTCCTAACCTCCAAACTTTGAAGCAGACCACGACAATGTGGCTCAGATAAAACTCTTTCAAAATTTTGGCAAAAATTCAACTCCAAATTAATATTATATAACTTTTTCGAACTCTTGAAATTAGTACTTTTTCAAAATTATATACAATTCACCTTTTATTACAAAATATTTAAATCATTTCATGGAGTTCTCACATACTTTTTTATGAATGTTCTCGTTTGTATATCAAAAATTTTTTTTTCGGACTTTAATTTGATGCACGCTTATTTTCATTCATCTAAATATAATGTGTTTATATAGATTCCTAATTACTTCAACTCTCAACAGAATATCCTCATAGAATGTTTTCTCACTAATAATTTTTTAAATTTACTACTTTTCATACTTGTTACAGTCTGGAAGAGGCCATGGTATCATGGCAAAATGCATAGACGTTTCTTCCAAATGAAGACTTCTTTATTTATAAATACCATAATCCCCATTCCACAACCAAATGCCAAAGAAAACCTATCATTCGGTCCAAGATAACAAACATTATATTTAAATTATAACTTCTTATCAATCATTATAATTAACATAAATAATCGTTGGTCGCAATCGGTCATAACTCCAACAAATATTTAACAATCGTAATACCAAAGAGAAACTGTGATAGTATAACATCAAGAGAAATTAATTGAAACGGCTTGGCATAATACATTTGAATTTTCATTTCAATGTAGCATTCAACGAGAAGAAGATATTCCAAAAAAAAGCTTAATAATCGACATTTCTTCTGATTTGAAAGTTCTAACATCTATTATTGGGAAAAGCCTTTGAAAAGATCTATATTAAACAAATTTAATAGTAGATATAAAGTTAAAGTATAATAATGAGAGATCAGGAATATTTTTTATCAGGCATATATATTTTCAGCTTCTATAGTTTTATTGTGTAATGAATTTAGTCGGCAAAATGCGAAGACCTCAAACGCAGAAGTTTAAAAATGATAAAATTTACGACTGAGCTAGAGATTAGGAATTTTTTTCAAACAATTTTATAAATGCTTTGTATTTTTCAAACCTAATGCATTGAATATTCTCAATATTATAAAAAATAACATCTATTCTTCAACAATAATTAAATTAATTAAAATTATAAATTTTGGAATACAAAACTAAATTTAAAAATGAAAGGCACAAAGTTGAAATATGATAATAAGAGATCAGAAAACGTTATTCAACATGCATACATTTTTTAGAGGTATATAGTTTTATCATATAATAAATTTTATAGTAAGGATATAAAAAACTCCAACGCAGCAATTTTCAAAACTATTATCAAACTTACGACCACGCTAGAGATTGGAATTTTTTTAAAAACAAGTTCATAATTTTTTTGTGTTCTTGAAACCTAGTATATATTGAATATCGTTGAATTAATAAAGAGATAACTGATTGTTTTTAATAATGATTAAATTATTTAAAATCATAAATTTTGTAAATATAAAAATAAAAGTTAATGAAAAATATAAAGTTGAAATATAATAATAGGAGATTAGGAAACATTTTTTCATATGCATACATTTTTTAGAAGTATATAGTTTCATTGTATAACAAATTTGAACGGAAAGATGCATAGAACTCAAACTTTGCAATTTCAAAAATGATTAAACTCAAAACTTTAGTGTAGAGAATGGGAATTTTTTTTAAACCAGTTCATTATCTTTCATATTTTTGAAAGCTTGTAGATCGAATAGTGTGAGAATAATGAAGAGGTTACTGACACATTTAATAATAATTGAGTTAATTTAAATGATAAATTTTGAGATATACAAAATAAATTCTAAAATAAAAATGTAAAATTCAATTATGATAATTGAATATCAGGAAACATTTTTTAATATGCATATATATCTAAATGTATATAGATTCGTTGTATACTAAATTTGATCGGAAAGATACAGTCAAGATTTTTCGAAGGCAGACAATAAAAGACTTATTTAAAACTCTTCTTATCGGACAACGTTTGAGAGTGGGAATTTATTCCAAAGTAAAGTTTTATACATTTTTTCTTATTTTTAGAATCTTGTACATCGAGGAATTTAAAAATAATAAAAAGATTGCTGACGCTTTTTAATAAAGCCGGGGAAGATTAGAGAACATATTTAGTAAGCACAAAATTTTCTCGCACTTCCAGACGTATATATTTTTATTGGATAATAAATATTATCGAAAGGATGCACAAGGCGCCAGCATAGCAATCTCAAAAATGATCAAGGTCAGGACTTCTGTATAGAGAAGGGGAATTTCTTAAAAACAAGTCCGTAAATTTTTTATATTTTTGAATCCCCGTCCATCAAGTAATGTATGAATAATAATGAGAATACTGACACTTTTTAATGATAGATAAATAAATTAAAATTGGAAATCTAGAGACATAAAAAATATATTAAAAAAAAAAATCAGTCCGAGGAGAGGTCGGCAAGCGAACTTGAGTGATGATTTTGTAGGCGTAGGCTTAAACTTTGGAAAATGGTTATTTTTCTTATTATTTTACCACTGTTATCCAAAGAATAAAACTATATCTTAGTAAATTTTATTTCTAATCCCGATTCGACATGCCGAGAGCTTCAATTCGAGCCATTTTCGAAGAAAATTGTACTAAAAGAAAAGCTTCCAGCATAAGGGTTCACGAACCAAAATTTTTCTCATATTTCTTATTTTTTTGACGCTGATATAACAAAAAGACAACCATAACATACCGTGAATTAGTCGAAATGTTTACTAATTCGAAAGTGGAAAATTGCTAATTGAAACTAATTACTAATTTTTGAGGCCCTTCCCAGTAACACATGTTTATAACTTTTAACTCAGAAAAAAACGTCGATAAGTAGGATCCCACTCCCATCGCATTTTATGATCATTTTTTCTTTTCGTGAATTAATTAGAAACATAGGAAGGTAAAGTTCTGAAACTTTCAACGTGCTGGGTTTGAATCAAGAACCTCCTTAAAATATGTGATGTTGGCTACCAGTAATGATAAATTTTAAAGGTTCCTTCTTCCCTGGTTCAATTAATATAGACCCTACTTATCCACATTTCCTCTGATTTGAAATTCATAACATCTCTTACTGGAAAAAGCCTCTAAAAGATCTACATGAAGAATAAATTCATAAATGAAAAGTATAAAGTTGAAATATAATAACAAGAGATCAGGAAACATTAATAATTATGCATACATCTTCTTAAGGTATGCAGTTTTTTTATGTAATACATTTTATCGGAAAAATGCAAAGTACTCCAAGGCAGAAGTTTAAAATTTATTAAACTTGCAACTAAGCTAGAGATTAGAAATTTTTTGAAAAAGGGATCATAAATTTATTGTATTTTTGACACCTAGTACACAGAATATTGTAAAAATAGTGAAAAGAATAGTGATGCATTTCAATAATACTCAAATAGATGAAAATTGTAAATTTTGGAATATAAAACATAGATTTAAAAAAAAATCAATAAACATTATTTTATATGAATATATTTTTTAGAGGTATATAATACCATCATACTAGCATTTCTCAGAACACGTGTATTTTTAGAGGTGAATAATTTATTGTATACAAAATTTTGTCAGAGAGGTTCACAGAACTTCGACATAACAATTTTGAATGCAGGGTCAAAAACTTTTTATGTTTTTGAATTCTTATATGTTGAATAATGTAGAATTCATTAAAAGATTGAGGACACTTTTAGATAACAACGGAAGTAGTTCTGAAATAATTTTCAGAACACATATATTTTTTAGAGCTAACTTGTTTTATTGTCTACTAAATTTTATTGCAAATATGCACAGAACTCTGACACGGCATTTTTTTAAATTATCAAACTCATCACTTTGATAGAGATTGGGAATTTTGTTAAAGGCTAGTTTAGAAACATTATTTATTTTTAAAATCTTGTGTATCGAAAAATGTTAAAATAATACAAAAGATTACTGAAACTTTGAAGTAACATCTGAAGAGAGCATAAAGAGTTTCTGAGAATAAATACCTGTACATTCTTTAGAGGTAAATAGACTTATTGTATTCTATAGCAAATGTTCACAAAATGCGATGACGGCGATCCTACATAGCACACTTCCCGAAAAAAACCTGGTCTTTGCTCAAGACTTGGTCCAAGTGGCGTAAGCGAAAACCAGGTCTGTCCTAGGCTTAGACCTCTACTCAAACATAGGTAAAGACATGGGATCATGCTCACGTACATTTTTCTTTATTTAATTAAATTAAATTTTACGCAAATTTGAAAAATTTAGTTCGTAAAACAAAGATAGCAATAATTAGAGAATCGAGTCAAAAATTGATAAGTTTTTCAATATTCATAAAAAAACCACGAATTTAGATTGTCACTGCATCGACTCCCTGTTTTGGAAGTGTGAAATATTACTTAATATCTGGGATTTTTTCTAAATTCTTAATAACTGTGATACCAAGGAATATTAAATAGTTAAATTACTTATTGTTGCTTACAAATTATGAAAAACAGAATTTGAAAGATATAAGAAAACGATTTGTCACATTTTAACATGATTTTATGTAATTTTTATAAAATTTGATAAATTAGCAATGATTCACAGGAATCTTTAACTAATGCTATCTCTCTTCGAAACACTACATTCTTCGTGAATTTTACGTAAAAATTAATTTGATTAGAAAAAAAAATTTAGGTGGACATGAACCTATGTTATAACCAAGGTTTAAGTATAGGTATAAACCTAGGACAGATCTGGTTTTTTCTTTCGGCCACTTGGTCCAAGTCCCAAGAAAGGACCAGGTTTTTTCGGGAAGTGTGCTATGTGGGAATTTGAAAAAGTATCATAATCTCGACATTGGTAGAGACTGGGAATTTCGTTATGAGGAAGTTCATGAATTTGATTTATTTTTGAAACTTAGTACATCGAAATATGTGAAAATAATTAAAAAAAATTTACTGAAATTCTTTAATAACACTGGAAAAAAGTATAAGCAATTTTTCAGAACAAAAACATTCTTTAGAGGTAGATAGTTTGAGTGGATACTTAATTTTATCGCAAATATGGACAGAACTCCTACGCAGCAGTTTTCAAGGCAAGCTCATAAATTTTATATATTTTTGAAACCTTCTGTATATATCAAATGATGCAAAGATAAAAAAGGATTACTGAAACTGAATAGTAACTCCAAAAGCCTTTACGAAACATTTTTTAGTAATATAATATATTTTTCAGTACTAATTTGATCAATGACAGCTTAGCAGTGAAATATAGATATAAAAAATGGATACGGGCAATTTCGCAGGTCATTCTGAGGTGAGAAATTTTGCTGTTAGAGTTTCCACTGTGTTTTGCGTTGTGCAGCTACAAAATTTCATTTTTTTTATTTTCTCATGGCATTTTTCACTTTTAAAAAACTATTATCTCTATTAAAAAACAGTGAAAAGCAATTTTTTTAAACTTTCAGAAAATGATAATTTTGTTCTCTTGTTTTTTTATCGTACCTGGCGTTGTTTCGTTAAAACATTGAATTATTACTCGTCTGAGTTTGATTTTTCATGGCTAAAACCAGTGTACAAAAGGAAATTTGAATTATAACATTCTTTCGAAAGTTATTGCGTTGTCAGACAAAAGACAGACTGACCGACAGTCAGACATTTTCGTAAAAACCATTTTTTCTGACTCAGGGAGTCTCGAAACGTCGAGAATTGACGAAAACTGGATAGGTCCAAGTTCACATGAATCTAAGACATTCCATCACAAATGATTAAAATGTGAAAATTCAAATTTTCCCGCTAAACTATATATGTTATTGAAAATATGCTTATGGAAATTCTGTAGGTCTATTTGAGGTGAGTGATTTTGCGGCTGAAGCTTTCAGTGTCTTTTGCGTTATTCAGCTATAAATTTGAATTTCCGATTTTTTCATGTTATTTTTCAGACTTGAAACAAAAACTATTATTGCTATTGAAAAATGGTTGGAGGAAATTTTGTAGAACATTCAGGAAAAAATAATTTTGATCTCGTGTCTATTCATCGTATCTAGCGTGGTTTCGTGGGAAAGTTGAATTATTATTTTTCGCAGTTTGATTTTTCATGGCTAAAACGAAGAAGGAAATCTAAATTAGAAAATTTCCCCGAAATTCATTGCGTCGCGTCGTCAGAAAGACAGACAGACTGACAGACACTTTCGTAAAAACTATTTTTTCTGACTCATGGGGTCTCAAAACGTCGAGAATTGACGAAAGTTGGATAGGTCCCAATCCACATGAATCTAAGGCAATCCATCATAAATGATGAAAATGTAAAAATTAAAATTTTCCCGTCAGACTATGTGTGCTATTAAAAATGGTTGAGAGAAATTTTTTAGGTCTTCTTGAAGTGAGTAATTTTACAGTTAAAGCCTTCATCGTCTTTTCCGTTTTTCAGATATAAATTTGAATTTTCGACTTTCTTATGGCATTTTCCACGTTCAAAGCAAAAACTATTGTTGCTATTGAGGAAAGCAATTTTGGTGAACTCTTAGGAAAAAATAATTCTGGCTTCTTGTCTATTTATCGCACCTAGCGTGGTTTTGAGGGGAAGTTGAATTAACTTTTCTCAGTTTGATTTTTTATGGATTTTTAAGACCTCAAAGACTGAACTGTTTTAGAAATACGCATTCAAAACTATAATTTAAGATTTGAATTATAGATATTCTACAGATGATAAATGTATTATTAATAAGTATCATATCGTATAGTATCATGTGACTTTCAGAGTGACTGTATAGATTTTTTTACTTAGCTTGAATTTTGGGATTCAGATTGAAATGAATAGAATTCGAAAAGTATAATTGAAAATTTGAATTTGTTAACTTCTAAACGATTTAAATCCACTTAAAGTAATATACATTTTGAAGGGTTCGAGAAGACGAAATTTTAATATCACAATCTCTGTCGGCTAAATTTTTTTTTTTTTTGTTCTAAATGAACTTCGGATCTATTCAAGTTTAAAGGTTTTGGAGTATACAGGTTTTCATTTTTAATTTTTCACATTCAAAACTACTTTCTATTTCGAATGTTTTTTTTTTTAGAATAATTCAACTACAAAAATTCATGATTGAGAATTCTTCCATTTTTAACTGTGAAAACTAAGGCGAATTTATTTTTTTATTTCAGGAAAATTTTGTCTATACAATTTTTATGTTAAATCATAATTTTTTATCTTCAATAAGAATTTAGATTTCTAGAATATCAGAAGCATCAACTTTGAAACATTGAATTTAGTTTTCAATTCCAAATTGTCCAATTTTAATCACTTCGAATTTAAATACATTAAAATTCAAAAGTTTTCAATTTTGAATGCTTTTGATTAGAAATAATATAATTTTTATTCTTTTGAATTTTAAATGGTTTTTTTAAAAATTCTAGAGTGAAAAAATTCCATTTTTAATGTTTTGAAATTGTCCTATTTTCGAAATTTTGATCTGAAATCATTCAGTTTCAAGATTCTTGAACTTAAAATTATATTGTTCAATTTTAAATGCTTTGAATTAGAAATGCTACAGTTTCAACTTCTTTCTGATGGAATTGTCCAAATTGAAAAATTTTAATTTGAACGTTTTGAATTTTGGGAGCTTCTGTTTTGAAATTTTTCAATTTATCATAATTTGACTTTGAACGCTTTTATTCAGAAATGATACAAGTTCAATTCCTTTTAATTCCATTGGAAATATTGTCCTTTTTCAAAATTTCACCTGATCTAAAATATTTTCAATTGGAACGTTTCCAATTCAAAATCATTTCATATATTTCTCTCAAATTCTGAACACTTTTCGTTCGAAATTATCAAGAACAATAATGCTGGTCCAACCAGGGTACTCCGGCTTTAATTTTCTTCAAACTGTAATTCGCCGTGGGCCAGTGGCTAAAGCGACTTACTAGTAACGCTGCCATCTTGCGTTCGCGTACTCCTGCTTTTTATATTTTTTTTCTCTTTTAGCAAATTCATTGCAAATTTTTTAAAAATGATAAAAGTATCATTAAAAAATATTTTAAAAAGTAGCTTAAAAATCACCCTTGTGACTGGTCACAGAAATAATGTAGGTCTCATCCCTACCCCTTTACAAGGTCTCTTGAGGCTGGAAAGGCCCCCCTGTCACTGAACACAGAAAAAATGTTTGGAATGTAAGTATTTGAATCGTTTTTCTCCTTACAAATCCCCTACCGGAATAAACGTTAAGAGAAAAAGAAGAGATTCGATTGAAAGGAATTCCTATTTTACGTATATTTTATTATTTACTATTTCCTTCAAAACGCATTCTTTCGGGAAAACTAGTCAAATTTGTGAAAAATTCCAGTCATCCCGAAATTTGGGATGACTAGCCAAAAGCGCAAAATCGTTAGTTGTCCCAAATTTAGGGGCGACTAGACGCAACCATTTATTATTCACGCTTAGCCAGAACCAATTTTCACTTAAAAGGGCTTGCACACCACGACTTCTTTCTGGTTATATTTTGGGGATGCCTCCCGAGTATTTAAGGCCTAAAATGAAATAAAATCACTAGGGCAATTGTTGAAAAAGCAACATTTTTGTTTTTGTGAAAAAGCTGAAAATGAGTGAAAAATTGGAGTGTTTTTGTAATTTCTAGAATTTAAAGCATTCATCGCCTGAAGTAGATAAAACAGAAATTATAGTGTATAAAATTATCCATATGTTGAGGAGAAAACGTTTTACCTTCAACGGCTCACGAGATATGACCTTCAGAAGTCAGTTTTCACGTTAACAAATATTTTTATTTTCATTTTTTGTTAAATATCTCTTTTCATATGCATTTCAGGTGATACTTGTCTTATTTCGCTAAAAGTGGACTCGATTCACAACAAATCTAATCATCTTGTTTTCGATGAATCCTAAATCAAAATTTGTGAAACGTGAGCTCGTGATAAATAATAATTTATACAGTATTAACTCAAAAGTTTGGAGCAACTTTAAATTATAACGTAAATGATGTACCTTTGATTTTGGTTTTTGGTCTTGAAATGAGATGGTTTATGAATAGAGAATTCTTTATTTAGAAGAACCGTCTATGCATTTCACCATGATATCATGGCCTCTTCAGGACTGTAACTCGTATGAGAAATAGTAATAAAAAAGTTATTACGTACCATAATATAATAGTTTTCCCTTTCGAGAAAATTTGTTTTTCACATTAGAGACTTCACGCAAGTGACGATTTAAAAAAAATTTCTGGTAAGAAAACATTCTATTAGGATACTTTGCCAAGAGTTGATGTAATCAGAGACCTGTATAATCATATTATACTTATATGAATGAAAATAAATGTATGACAGTTCCATGTAACGATTTCAATATTTTCTCATAAGAGGTAAACTGTATAGGATTTGGAAAATTATAATTTTGAGAGTTTGGAAAAGCTATATAATGATTAATTTTCAGTTAGATTTTTGCCAAAGTTTTGTAAAAGTTGTAGCAGAGCCACTTTTCGCGGTCTGCTCCAAAGTTTGGAGGTACGGAACTAAAGAAATTGATAAATTCCATACTTACCTAAATTCTTGAGAAGATCCAATGACGTCATGGTGAATTCTACTGAGGTTTTCAATGTCGGATTTGAAATTGACTGCACCCTCGATTTCTACAATGTTAATCATTCCTGAAATAATTCTTTTGAGACAATTACTTTCTAGCCCTAAAAATTGAAAAATCGAAAATTTGAAAAAAGGGAAATTGTACCATAAACCTTCTTATGTTGTCCGAAATTTGAATTACCTTTCCAATCGTATGGAAATCATAAAAAAGCAATTGTTTTTTCTCTTGTTGATAGAACCACAAAGCTCATAGAACCTCACTTCTATGAAGAAAACATTAGCTTCATTTATGAGACCTTAATTGACAATGACTATCCTCATAATTTCATTATTAGTAATGCAATAAGAAGAAGGATTTAACAATAACCTGAAAATTTAAAAAATGTACACAACCAAATTTTCAGATTAACAAACAATCAATATACTTTCCTAAAATTGTGAATTTAACTTATGAAAAAGACCTTTATCTTCCTATTATAAGAATATGTGAGAAGTTAAGTATTTTACTCATTTTGTTAATTAAAATGAACTTTTTAATATTTTGCTCCAATCTGCTGAACACCTTATATGAAAATTTAAAAAAACAAACCTCATTTATGGAGTTTATTGCTAAAATTGTCGTATGATATACACTGGTCAAAGAAAGCGTCCTCTCAAGACTAGAATCTCAGAACACCGTGCAACTCAAAAGAACAAAAAAAAAAACTAACACAGATTTTTGTGAACACGCTACTAATTTTGATCGTAAATTTGACTTCGATTCTAGAAATTTTGAAATTTCAGGGCTAGACAGTAATTATTACAAAAAAAAAAAATATGTTATAAATGATCAAAATTGTGAAAAATGAGGGTGCAGTCAATTTCAGATCTGACACTGGAAACCTGAATATAATTTACCATGGCGTCATTGAATATTTTCAAGAATTTAGGTAACTATGAAAGTCATTAATTTCTTCAGTTCCTAACCTTCAAACCTTGGAGCAAACCACGATTACGTGGTTCTGCTAAAACTTTTTCAAAATTTTGGCAAAAATCAAACTCGAAATTAATTATTATATCAAACTCAAACTCTTAAAATTAGTCCTTTGTCAAAATTATATACAGTTCACCTTTTATTACAATATATTTAAATCATTACGTTGAACTCTCACACACACTTATTTATCAATGTTCTCGTTGGGATATCAGAAAAACTATTTTTCGGACTTTAATTTGATGTACGCTTATTTTCTTTCATCTAAATATAGTATCTTCATTTAGATTTCTAATTACTTCAACTCTCGGCAGAATATCCTTATAGAATGTTTTCTTACTAATAACACAGGCCGACAAAATTCGAACAAATTTCAGAACCAGAAACCAGAGTATACTTTTCCGAAGGTTTTTGTTGCGCTG
>JAUMHM010048937.1:0-15111 GCA_032362435.1 Melikaiella ostensackeni
TTAGTTTTTTTTTTGTTTTTATTCATTAGAATAACAGCTAGTTTTAGAATTGAACTGTAATCTATTTGTATGAATCAGATGATTCTAAAACAAGTAAAGCACTACTCCTATTACATTTTTGGTGGAAATTTTTCATTTGTAGTTGAAAATTTAAATATTTGATAGAGAATTAGACTATTCGGTTGAAAATTAAGCTAATTGGTTGAAAGTTGAACCTCATTGTCGAAAATTAATTTTTTGTTGTTGAAAATTTAATTATCTCGTTGGGAATTTGTCTTTTTTGGTTGAAAATCAATTTTTTAAATTGAGAATATATCTGTTAAGCTGAAAACTCAACTACATTGTTGAAAATTCATGTACTTTGTTGACGATTAATTTTTTTTGGTAGTAAATTATTCTTCTTGGATGAAGAGTCATCATTTTGGTTGAAAATTAAACTATTTTGTTGAAAATTCGATTTTTTTTCTTGAAAATCAACCACTTTGGCTGAAATTTTTTTCTCACTTGACTGAAAAATCCTTTTTGTTTGAAAATTTGACTCTTTTGTTGAAGATTCGTCTTTTTGTTTGCAAATTAATCTCTTTCGACATAAATCTTTTTTAGTTGATAATTTATATCTTTGGTCGAAAATTGAACTATTTTATTGAAATTTCGTTTTTTCTTTGTTCAAAATTCATTTTTTTTAAACTGAAAATTCAACTATTCCAGTTGGAGATTCATCATTCTAGTTGAAAATTCATCTCATGGATTCGAATTCCAACTATTTTTGATTGTAAATTAATTGTTTTTGGTTGAAAAGTCTACTATTATATTTTTGATTGCAAATTTCATCTTTCTTAGTTGAAAATTTTATTAGTTCGATGAAGCTTCAAATATTTTGTTAAAAATTCATCTTGTCTGGTTGATTTCAACTATTTTTGATTTAAAATAGAAATCTTTTTTGTTTGAAACACCAAGCATTACATTTTTCGTTAAGAATTCATCTTTTTTGGCTGAAAATCAATTTCTTCAACTGAAAATTTAACTATTCTATTTTTGGTTGACAAGTTACCTTTTTTAGTTGAAAATTCATCTTTTCGGTTGAAAAGTTAAGTATTTTGTTAAAAATTAGTTTTTTGTTGGTAGAAAAATAATATTTTCAATTGAAAATTTAACTAGTCCTGTTGAAGATTCATCATTTTAGTTGAGAATTCACATCTGTGGTTGAAAATTCTTTTTTTTTTTAGTTGAAAATTAATTTTTTAAATCAAAATTTAACTATTCGATTTGGTGGAAAACTTCTATTTTTTATATAAAAATTCAACGTTTTTTGAAACATTTTCTGTTGGTCTTAGGAAGTTATAAATCCTCCAGAAGTGTCAGTACGCTTCTAGTTAGTTATTAAATAGTAAATACTTTTTTCAACATTGGTTGGTTAGAATCTGTAGGTAAGAGAGAAGCCTGTTTTACCTTCGGAGTAACAGCTGATGTAGCCAGAAAAAGCAGAAATTCAAATTTTCCATCAGAGACAACCTCTCTCGTTTTACCTGACCTCTTTCTTTTTTTAGATCAAAAACACGAAATTCTTAAAAATATGTTACTTCTTCGCTTCATATCAATTAATTCTCTTTATAAAGTAAATAATATCTGTGATTTTACAAGTTTCCATAAATTTCTACTTCATTTTACATTTTGCAACACTCATTTCATCATTGGTTTTATTTAACGCTTATTTTACGTTTTATTATGCATTTTGTATATAGAATGCATCATCAAGGTGCCTTAATGTTTAAAAAATATACTGCGAATAAAATTTGTCAATATCAAGTATTAAATCAAATTATCTGTATAGTTTTTAAAAGGGGCCCGTCTTAGGAAACCGGGTTGACCGGATTCCTAAGACGGTTTATTCGACGTATTTTTTTAACATCAAAGTTTATTGCTTCTTCAACATTTTTGAAACTTGTAGTATATGAACTTTATAAAAAAATAACAAACTATAGGGCCGTCCAAAAAACACATTACCAATTTGGGGCTATTTTTGACCCCCCGCAACAAAAAAGGTTTCAACAAAATAGTTGAATTTTAAACCAAAGAAGATTTTCTTTCCTAACAAAAGAGATCAGTTTTTATTACGAAAAAGCGAATTTTTAACCAAGACTGATGACTTTTATACCATAAAAGATGAATTTTCAATTCAAATGACGAATTTTCGACCAAAGAAGATGACTTTTACAAAATAGTTGAATTTTCGACAAGAGAATTAAACTTTCAACAAAATAACTGAATTTTTTACTTACAAAGATAAATTTTCAAGCAGCTGAATTCAACGGAAAAACAAGAATTTGTAATGAAATAGTTTAATCCTTAACCAAATATATGAATGTTCAACAAAGAAGACTGATGTTCTACCGAAAAAGACGAATTTTTAACGAAAAAGTTTTGTTTTCAAGCTAAAAAGTTGAATGTTGCAGAAAACAGTTGACTTTTAAACCGGAAAAGATGAATTTTCAATAACAAAGATAATTTTCAATCAAGAAAGACGAATTTTCAACAAAATAGTTGAATTTTAAACCAAAATGGATAAATTTATGAACCTTTTGAAATCGTTAAATTTTCAGCTTAAAAAATTAATTTTCAACAAAGAAAACTCATTTTCTACAAGCTGAGTTCAACCAAGAAAGATGAATTTTTAACAAAATAGTTGAACCTCAACCAAAAATATTAATTTTCAACCAAAAAGATTTATTTTCTACGCCAAAAGACAGACTTTCAACAAAATACATAAATTTTCTACCAACTAGTTGAATCTTCAACTTATAAAGGATAAATTTTCAACCAAAAGTGGAATAGTTAAATTTTCAGATAAAAAAACGTAATCTTTAACTAAATAAAAAACGAATTTTCAATAAAAGAGTTCAACATTTAAACCATTGGTTGAATTTTTAACCAAGGATGATGAATTTCTAACGAAATAGTTAAATTTTCAACAACAAAAAAATGAATTTTTCAAGAAGAAGATTAATGTTCTACCGAAAAAACGAATTTTCAACAAAATACATGAATTTTCAACAAAATTGTTGAATTTTGAAGCCAAAAAGATGAATTATCTACAGAAGATTCCGACTAGTTCGGATACAGATCTCGGAATTCATTCCGGATCATTCTGAACCAATTCAAATCATTCCGAAATCTGTATCCGAACCAATCCGAATCAATCCTATCCAATCCGAAAAAGCTCTCATTTTCGTTCGACCCAGATCGCTTGAAACTTAATCCGACTCAATCCAATTCAAATCAAGCCTCCAATCCGAATCAGTCCGAACCAAATTTTCAATCCGAATGAATCCGAACTCGGATTGATCTAAACCGATTTTCCATCCAAATGATTCCGATTTAATCCTAACACGGATTCATTTGGATTGAAAATTCAGTATATATTAATCCGAGTTCGGATTTATTCGGATTGAAAATTTCGTTGGGAGGAATTTCGATGAATTCCAACCCGAAACTTTCCCTAGGACACTCGACAGATATGAATGAAGTTGTATACAAATTAATTTTGGATACGCGAAAGGGGATCATTTTGATCTGAAGCTGATAATAAGCAGAATGATATGAAACTGTTTGATATCCCAGGGTTTACTGTGAATTAATCACGTTTTCGATGCGTGACAATTGTAAATGCAAAACAGAGATTACAAAGCAGTACAAGTATAATTGTAAACAAAAAATCTTATTTATGTCTTTCTGTGTTACATGTGGCACAGAAGAGGTGACATAAGTGCGTAACGAATTTGATTCATTAAGTACACTATTTTCTAGACACGTGTTGACAGAATAACATAAATTGTTCAGTAACCGGTTATTTAACTTTCAGCTATCATTGCTCTGCTTCAAACTGACAAATATTTTAAGGACTAAAATAATTAACCAGAGAGCGAGCTTAGGAGTACAAGAAAAAAGTTAAATTCTTATAACCATTTGCATAATTAAGCGATTCCTTGAGGAAAAAGTGAATGAAATAAAAATATTAGTAACTTCTAAAAATAAGTTCCGATGTATGCATTATTTTGCACGTAGCCAGAAAACGGTTAGAGACCTTCAGATTCTGCACGAGCGACTGACCGGAACATCCTGTGATCACATTTTTTAGTTTGGACAAAAAAACTCCGATATAAAAACGCCTCTTTCGAGGTTTCAAGGATTATCCATTCTAGAGAAAAATATATTTTTATGTCCTAAGCGAACTCACAACATTTTTCAACTTTAATCTCAGCAAAACAATGACTGGCTTGATTTAAGATAAGCTTTTGAAAATTTAAGCAAAGTTTTCATAAAATTAAATTTAGCTTGTCTTAGCTTACCAAGTAGCTTGCAAACTTGAGTTTGTACACCAACTCAAGTTTTTAAGCTGACTTAACTTTTTAAAGAGGTTTGAGTTTCTGAACTAACCCCAGTTTCTAAACACCCTCAACTTTTTAAGCAGACTCAAGTTTTTAAGCTAACTAAAGTTTTTGAGCTGACTTAAGTTTTTAAACAGACACACGTTTTCAATAAGACTCAAGTTTTCAAGCTGCCGCAAGTTTTTAAGCTGACTCAAATTTTTAAGCATGCTTGGGTTTATAAAGTAACTCAAGTTTTTAAGCGCCCTCATTTTTTAGTCTGACTTAATTCTTTAAGCTGATTCAAATTTTTCAGCACTTTCAAGATTTTAAGGAGACTCCAGTTTTCAAGTACACTCAAGGTTTTAAGCTGAATCAAGTTCTTAAGCAGGTTTGAGTGTTTAAACAGGTTCAAGTTTTTAAGGAGACTCAAATTTTTAAGTACCCTCAAGCTTTTAAGTTGACTCAAGCTTTTAAGCAGCCTAGAGTTTTTTAACTGACTCAAGTTTTTAAAGAGACTAAAGTTTTTGAGCATGCTTGAGTTTTTAAGCTAACTCAACTTTTTAAGCACCCTCAAATTATTAGACTGTCTCAATTTTTTAAGCTGTCTTAAGTTTTCCATCACACTCAAGTTTTCAAGGAGACTCCCGTTTTCAAACACACTCAAGTTTTTGAGAAGATACAAGTTTTTAAGCAGACTTGAGATTTTAAACTGACTCAAGTTTATAAACTCCCTCAAGCTTTTAAGCCGACTCAAGTTCAATCTCAGCAAAACAATGATTGGCTTAAGTTAAGATAAAATTTTGAAAATTTAAGTGAAGTTTTCATAAAACTTAATTTAGTTTGTCTAAACTTACCAAGTAGCTTGCATGCTTGAGTTTTTAAACGAACTCAAGTTTTTAAGCTGATTCAACTTTTCAAACAGGCTCAACTCATGTTTTTGAGGAGGCTCAAGTTTTTAAGCACGCTTTAGTTATTAAACAGACTTGAGTTTGTGAGAAGACTTAAGTTTCAAAGCACCCGCAAGATTTTAATCTGACTTAAATTTTTAAGCAGGCTTGAGTTTTTGAAATAACTCAAGTTTTTAAGCTGACTCGAATTTTGAAACAGAATTGAGTTTTTAAATCATCTCAGGTATTGCAGCAAACTCAAGTTTTTAAGAAGACTACAGTTTTTAGGCATGCTTGAGTATTTAAGCTGACTCAAGTTTTTAAGCACACTCAAATTTTTAGGCTGACTCAATTTTTTAAGCTAACTCAATTTCTTCAGAACACTCAAGTTTTTAAGGAGGCTCCAGTTTTTGAGCACACTCAAGACTTTAAGCAGGCTCAAGTTTTTAAGAAGACTCAAGTTTTTAAGCTGACTAAATTTATTCAACTAACACAATTTTTTAGGCTGACTCAAGTTTTTAAGCCGACATAATTTTTGAGGAGACTCGAGTTCTTAAGCAAGCCTGAATTTTCAAACTAACTAAAGCTTATAATCAACCTCAAGTTTTTAAGCCAACTTGAGTTCAATCTCAGAAAAAAATGATTGGCTCGAGTTGAGATAAGCTTTAGAAAATCTAAGTAAAGTGTTCATAAAACTCAATTTAACTTGTCTGAACTTACCAAGTAACTTGCAGACTTGAGTTCTGAGACTAAATCATGTTTTTCAGCTCATTGAAGTTTCAAAGCAGACTCAAGTTTTTAAGCTGATTCAAGTTCAATCTTAGCAAAACCATAATTGGCTTGAGTTAAGGTAAGCTTTTGAAAACTTGAGTAACGTTTTCACAAAACCTAATTTTCCTTGTCTAAACTTACGAAGTAGTTTGCAGGCTTGAGTTTTCAAACTATATCAAGTTTTCAATTAGATTCAAGTTTTTTTGCACGCTTAAGATTTTAAGGAGACTCAAGTTTATAGGCACACTCAAGGTTTTGAGCAGGCACAAATTTTTAAGGAACTGACTCCAGTTTTTTAACACCCTCAAATTTTAAGACTGGCTCAATTTCTTAAGCTGAATTAAGTTTTTCAGCACACTCAAGCTTTTATAGAGGCTCAAGTTTTTCAGCACTCTCAAGGTTTTAAGCACACTTGAGTTGTCAAACCAACTCACGTTTTTAAACTGACTTAACTTATTAAGGAGACTCAAGTTTTTAAGCAGACTCGAGTTTTTAAGATGACTCAACTTTTTAAGCTGACTTAACTTTTTAAACGGTTTCAAGTTTTTAGGGAAACACAAGTTTTAAAGCAGATTCAAGTTTTAAAGAAGGCTTGAGTTTTTAAACTAAATCAAGTTTTTAATCAGGCTCAAGTTTTTAATCAGACTCGAGTTTTTAAGGAGACTCAAGTTTTTAAGCAGACTTGAGTTTTTTTTACTAACCCAAGTTTTTAGGCCCCCTGAAATTTTTAAGCAGACTCAAGATTGTAGGCTGACTGAAATTTTTTAGCTAATTCAAATTTTTAGGCTGACTCAAGTTTTTAAGCATGCTTGAGTTTTTAAATTGACTCCAGTTTTTTCACACCCTCAAATATTTAGGCTGACTCAATTTTTTAAGCTGACACAAGTTTTTCAGTACAATCAAGTTTTTTAGCACACTCAAGGTTTTAAGCAGACTTAAGTTTTCAAACCAACTCACGTTTTTAACTGTCTCAACTTATGAAGGAGACTCAAGTTCTCAAGCAGGCGCAAATTTTCAACCAGGCTTGAGTTTTTATACTAACACAAGTTTTTAAGGTTACACAACTTTTTGAAAAAAATCAAGTTTTTGAGCAGATTCAAGTTTTGAAGCAGACTTGAGTTTTTGAACTAAATCAAGTTTTTATTCAGACTCAAGTTTTTAGGCAGGCTTGAGTTTTTATACTAACTCAAGTTTTTAAGCTGACTCAACGTTTTAAACAAATTCAAGTTTTTAGGGAAACTCAAGTTTTTAAGCAGATTCAAGTTATGAAGCAAGCAATTTTGAACGATATTGCGATTTTTTAAGTGAACTAATCAAGCATTAAAATGACACAAAAATGACAGGATTAAAATGAAAATAAGGAATGCCTTCTTTATTTTAATCCCATCATATTTTGGTACCTAGACATAAAATTAAAATGATAACTCCATCCTTGATCTTTTTGATACTACAAGCTGACAGTTTTTCGAAATAACTTAAGGTTTTAAGCTAATTCTTGTTTTGAACTTCATCAAAGTTTTCAAGATAACTTAGCCTAAAATATCTTAGGTGCTCAAACTAAATTACTTTTTATGAAAACTTAGCTTCTGTTAAATTTGATTAGGCTTAACTTGGATTAAAATAATTATACTTCTGCTTAAAAATAGGGATATACGTGCTGCATCAAGTGAAATCAACACATCAATATTATTATTCACATGTGAATGATTTAAGATACAAGGAAGAGGAAGACATTGTAGGAGTTATTCTATAATGGGGGAGATGAGAATATCAGATTAATCAGGGCCGCATCAAAACTTCATTTAATAGTCTTTTCTAATAGAAAAAGCTCTCGTGTTATGTACATTAAACGAATTCAAGTTTTTGAGGAGACGCAAGTTTTTGAGTATATTCAAGTTTTTAGGCTAACTCAATTTATTTGTCTCAAGTTTTTAAGAGACTCAAGTTTTTAGACCCCCTCAAGTTTTTGAGCGACCTCAAGTTTTTAGACTGACTCAATTTTTTGAGCTGAATCAAGTTTTTTGGTACACTCAAGTTTTTAAGCAGATTCAAGTTTTGAAGCAGGCTTGAGTTTTTAAACTAAATTAAGTTTTGAAGCAGACTCAAGTTTTTATACTCACTCAAGTTTGAAAGGAGGCGCAAGTTTTTAAGGACACTCAAGTTTTAAAAGCGACTCAAGTTTCTAAGCAAACCCAAGTTTTCAAGCAGAATCAAGTTTTCATGCACACTCTAGTTTATGAGTGACTTCAAGTTCTTAGACTGACTCAATTTCTCAAGCTGACTCAAGATTTTAAGCAAACACAAGTTTTTGAGCACCCTTGAGTTTTAAGGCTGACTCAGCTTCTTGAGCTGACTAAAGCTTCTGAGTACGCTCAAGTTTTCATGGAGACTTACATTTTTAAGTACAATCAAGTTTTTAAGGAGACGCAAGGTTTTAAGCACACTCAAGTTTTTCAAGTGTCTCAAGTTTCTAAGCAAACTCAAGTTTTTGAGCAGAATCAAGTTTTTAGCCACAATCAAGTTCCTGAGCACCCTCAATTTTTTTAGGCTGAATAAATTTCTTAAGCTGACTCACTTTCTTAAGCTGTCTCAATTTGTCAATTTGACTCAAGTTTTTAAGCACGCTCAAGTTTTTAAAGTGACACAAGTTTCTAAGCTAACTTAAGTTTTTAAGCAGGCTCAGGTTTGTATGCACACTCAAGTTTTTGAGAGACCTCAAGTTTTTAGGTTGACTTGATTTCTTGAGCTGACTCAAGTTCTTAAGGAGACTCAAGTTTTTAAGCAGGCTCAAGTTTTTAGATTGAGTCAATTTCTTGAGCTAACTCAAATTTTTAAGCATGCTTAAGTTTTTAAGGAGACTCGAGTTTCTGAGCTCACTCAAGTTTTTAGGCTGACTCAATTTTCTAGACTCTCTCAAGTTTTCAGGCAGACTCAAGTTTTGAAGGAGACTAAATTTTTTAAGGAGACTCAAGTTTTTAAACAGTCTCAAGTTCTTAAGCAGACTCATGTTTTTGAGCTGACCTAACTTTTCAAACAGACTCATGTTTTTTAAGGACAATAAAGTTTTTGGGCATACATAATTTTTAATAATTCTTGAGTTTTAAAGCTAACTTAAGATTTTAACCAACCTCGAGCTTCCTGCTTGACTCAATTGTTTTAGCTCACTTGAGTTTTTAAATACAATCAAGTTTTGAAGGAGACTCAAGTTCTTAAAAGGACTCTCGTTTTTAAGCAGACTTTAGTTTTTTAAAGAGACTCAAGTTTTTAAGCAGAAACAAGTTCGTAATCACGCTTGAGTTTTCAAACTAACTCAAGATTTTAAGCTTCCTTAAGTTTTTTGGCTGATTCAATTTTTTCAGTTCACTCAAGTTTTCAAACACATTTAAGCCTATAAGCACACTCAAGTTTTCAAGTACGCTCAAGCTTTTAAGGAGATTCAAGTTCTTAAGCAGAGTCAAGTTTTTAATCAAGCTTGAGTCTCTAAACTAACTTCAAATTTTCATTTTCTTTCTTTCAAGTTTTTAGGTCGACTGAATTTCTTAAGCTGACTCGAGATTTTAAGCACACTCAAGTTTTTAAAGTGACTCAAGTTTCTAACCAAACTCGAGTTTTCAAGCAGACTCAAGTTTTCACGTACACTCAAGTCTTTAAGATGCCTCAAGTTTTTAGGTTGACTCAATTCCTTGAACTCACTGAAGTTTTTAAGGAGCCTCAAGTTTTCAGACACACTCAAGTTTTGAAAGAATTTCACGCCTCTATGCTTACTCAAGTTTTTAAGCAAATTAAAGGTTATTAAGTAGACTCAAGTTTTTAGATTGACTCAACTTCTTGATCTGACTCAAGTTTTTAAGCACGCTTAATTTTTTAAGGAAACTCGAGTTTCTCAGCTTACACAAGTTTTTAGACTCAATTTTCTAGGCTCTCAAGTTTCTAAGCTGACTCAAATTTTGAAGGAGACTTAAGTTTTTAAGGAGACTGAAGTTTTTAAGCAGTCTCAAGTTCTTAAACGGACTGAAATTTTTAAGCTGACTCAACTTTTTAAATAGGCTCAAGTTTTTTTAAGGATTCTCAAGTTTTTGAGCATATATAATTTTTAAGCAGTCTTGGGTTTCAAGACTCCCTCAATATTTTAACCATCCTCAGGCTTTTTGGTTGACTCAATTGTTCAAGCTTTCTCAAGGTTTTGAATACAATCACGTTTTTGAGCCGACTCAAGCTCCTAAAAGGACTTACGTTTTAAAGCAGGCTCAAATTTTTTAAGGAGACTCAAGTTTTTAAGCAGACACAAGTTCTTAATCACGCTTGAGTTTTTGAACTAACTCAAGATTTTAAGCACCTTCAAATTTTTAGTCTGGCTCAGTTTTTTGAGATAACTTGAGTTTTTAAGGAAACTCAAGTTTTTAAGCATGCTATAGGTGTTTAACTTAATTCAAGTTTTCAAGCACTCTCAAGTTGTTAGGCTGACTAACGTTCTTAAGCTGACTCAAGTTTTGAAGCTGGCTCAACTTTTTAATCTGTATACATTTTTTGCAGGAGACTCAAGTTCTGAGCACCTTCAAGTTTTCAGACTGATTCCATTTCTCAAGTTGGCTCAAGTTTTTTAGCACACTTAAGTTTTTAAGATGACTCAACTTTTTAAGTAGACTCAAGTTTTTAAGCAGTCTCAAATTTTTAAACAGTCTCAAGTTTTGCAGCTGACTCAAGTTTTGAAGCAAATTCAAGTTTTGAAGCAAATTCAAGTTTTTAAGGCGACTTAAGTTTTTAAGCATGCTTGAGTTTTGAAATTAAGTCACGTTTTTAAGCACTCTCAAGTTTTTGAAGACTTTAGTTTTTAAGCATACTCAAGTTATTCAAGAGTCTCAAGTTCTTAAGCATGCTTGAGTTTCTAAACTAACTCAAGTTTGTAAGCACCCTCAAATTTTTGAGCTGGCTCAATATTTTAAGCAGGTTTGAGTTTTTAAATTAACTCAAGTTTCTAAGCACCCTCAAGTTTTTAAGTACAATCAAGTTTTGGATCTAACTCAAGTTTTGAAGCGAACTCAAGTTTTCAAGCAGACTCAAGTTTTCAAGCATGCTTGAGTTTTTAAACTAACTCATCTTTTAAAGCACTGTCAAGTTTTTAAGGAGACTCAAGTTTTGAAGCATACTTAAGTTATTCAGGAGTCTCAAGTTTTTAAACATGCTTGAGTTCTCAAACTAACTCAAGTTTGTAAGCACATTCAAGTTTTTAAGCTGACTCAAGGTTTTAGGCAGGCTTGAGTTATTAAACTAACCCAAATTTCTAAACACCCTCAATTTTTTGAGCTTACTCAAGTTTTTAAGCTAATAATATACTTTAAGTTTTCAAGATAACTTGAACTTGAAATTTGAGTGAGCTTAAGTAAATCAATACAAAAATTTGAGGTAATAATTCTTATTAAACAAATATTTTTTTTCTGATCCTTTTACAGATGATCGGAATTAACTACTTTTTGCAATAGTGACGTTCATAAATGATTTTTTATCCACTTCTGGTAATAAAATGCTTTCTCATTGAAATTCGATTTACAGCGACATTTTCCTTCCTAGTTATTGCAGAATCGACGTTTTTTATCGCTCGGATCTCTCAGCAAAACGTGTATAGTGCAAGGTCGAGCTTTGAGTTATTGTTGTCTAGTGTCTACTATATACTCCATTTATGCAAGACGTAGGTACCGATTTGAGTTCGATGATCTACCGACGTCTGATGAAACGCCTCTCGATCTCTGATCTCGACAGTAATTAAATGTCATTCATTTATGTAATGAGAGGCTGCATGGTAGCCGTTATTTAATGATAACTTAGCACATAAAACTTTTTTTTCACAACACATGCATGATTTCAGCCCTTTTCAATGCCTATGAAGCGGGGATAAAGTTCTACCTGTCAGTTCCTAGGGAGTAGAAAGTACGTTTTACTCCCTAGGGAGTAAAAAGTGACGTCAGAGGTGAATAAAGAAAATTATCAAGCGATCAATTGATCGCCTTGACAGATTACTTGACAGATTGGACCAACCTGAAGCGATAAGTTATTATAAATTACCGATAAAATATCATAACTTACCATGAATTACTATAGAACATTAAGTATAATTAAGAAAATTTTAGATACTCTGAATTTCTGTAAATTTCTCAAAATTTCAAAAATTGTAAAGAATTTCAAACATTTTCAAAATTTCACAAATTTTTTTGAATACAAAAAAAATTTCAAGAATTTTCATTATTTCAAAAAATTCCTAAATTTATATTAAAATAGAAATAATGTTTTCAAAATTCCTTCATATGAGCAGAAATCATGCCTGTGTACTAGGGTGGTTCAAAAAAAGGAAATGTTCGTATTTCGTTCAGGAGAATATATCATTTTGGTAGGGTCCTAAAAAAAGTAAATGCTTTTTTTTCTTCGATCGGACAATACTAACTGATGCTAAATTAAACCGAATAGAATTTCGCACCGAGCTTTCAAGGCGAATTTTTGAAAAAAAATTTATTTACTTTTTATTTAATAACAAAATTAAAAAAAAAAAACTCTTGAAGTGTACCGGTTTTGAACAAATACTTGGGTTCATTCAGAAAGACCTAGAAAGCATGAAGCAACTATTCAAAAAAGACGTCCAGTAGCAACGTAAATGCTTAAAAATTTATTCAATTTGTTATAAACAAACAAATGAATGAGAATGGTTTCGTGGGGATTGTCAGCGATTCGTCAATTGATTCGCACTAAATTTAAACAATTTATGGGAAAAAAAGTTTTTTAGTTGAACTAATGAATGTTCATAAATAATTTCTCATTTTATGAACAAGCTTTATAAACAATTATCTATATCAAGTATTTATGATGGAATAAAGGAAGTTTTTTCTACGAAATCGATCATATATTACCTGGAAATGTAAACTAAGTATCAAATTTGGTCAAACATTAAAAATGGATAATTGTTCAACCAATCTTAATTAACAAATGCACTATTTGGCTATTTTTTGACGTACAAACTTGGTTCTTTCAACGAAATCAAATGTGAATAACTAATTTCTGAATTTTTAAAGTCCTTTCGATGACAATAAATAATTTTTATTGTGAACAACAATTGTTTAAAGAAATTTTTATCATTTTACGTATTTATAAATAAAATTTCACTTTTTTTCATGGACTCAACAGCCAGTTATTTAGCAATGACTTCTTTCTGCGAATTGCTAGCATTTGATAATTGTTCAAACAAACCTTATTAACAAATGCATTATTTGGCTATTTTCAGTATTTAAACTTTGATATTTTAGTATAATCAACTGTTAATAACAAATTTTGGAACTTTTTTGAAGTTCTTCGATAATGTTCGACTATTTTTATTATTATTAATAATTAAATTATGTGCCTGTCCAATAGTACTAACTTCGATCATTTTATCACAGAAGATTATTTTCAAAATATATCGAACTATTCCGTAAACAGAAAAAAAATTCGAGTAGTAATTAACTTTTTTTAACAAATCATCAATTGTTATCTACTGATAGCAAGGAATTATCGCTAAGTTATTTTAAGTTTATTTCACAAGAATGATGCAACTTCCAGATTACAAATACATAAACCATGAAAAATTTGTTCATAACATTGTTAATGACAATAAAAATATTGGATCGTTATTGAAGTACCGAAAAAAGTTAAAAAATTTGTGATTGACAGTCGACGACGCTTAAAGAATAAAGTTTAAATGCTGGAAAATAGCCAAATAATGCATTTGTTCATCAGGTTTGTTTAAATAATGATGAAATGTTAGCTATTCATAGCAAAAAGTCATTGCTAAATAACTGACTGTTAAGTCCGTGGAAAAAGTGTAATTTTATTTATAAATGCATAACATGATCAAAATTTGATTAAATAATTTTTGTTTACAATAAAATTTATCTCTTGCCATCGAAATGTCCTTAAAAATTCAGAAGTTAGTCATATACAGTTGATTGCGTCGAAAGAATCAAGTTTGTACGTCCAAAAATAGCCAAATAGTGCTTTTGTTAATTAATATTGCTTAAACAATTATCTATTTTCATTGGATGACCAAATATGATTCTCAGATTTCATTTCCAGGTAATATGTGATCGATTTTGTAGAACAAACTTGATTTATTCCATCATAAATACTAGATATGGATAATTGTTTACAAGAGTTGCTTATAAAATAAGAAATTATTTATGAACTTTCATTAATCCAACTAAAAAACTCTTTTTGTCCATAAATTGTTCAAATTTAGTGCGATGCAAGTGACGAATCGCTGATAATTCCCACGAAACCATTTTCATTCACTTATTTGCTTATAAAAAATTCAATACATTTTTCAACAGTTGCGTTGCTATTGGACATTTTTTTTGAATAGTTGCTTCATGTTTTCTAGGTATTTTTGAATGAATCCAAGTATTTGTTAAATACCGGTACACTTCTAAAGTCAAAATTTTTTTTCATTTTCCGGTATTATCTATTATTATTATTATTATACCATTAAGCAAAATCCTTTTCGGGGTAAGCGTAACTCTTTCGGATCTAGTCTCGTCATACTACCGGGGATCAAGGACTTTATATGGTATGGGTAAGTAAGAAGGGATAAGTCTTAGATTAATCTAGAAGTCGCGTGTTGTTCATTCAAACGTTAAACTCATTCCACAACACCGCTCCGACACGGGTCGCTGATCATTCTCTCTAGCAATAACCCCAGGTGAAGAGCTTCACAAAGCCATTATACTAATCCAATAAGAAAATCTCTTCACGCGGGCCCATCAGTATGCAAAATCTGTCGTTTCAGACATCACTCTTCTTTTTATAAACAATTGTTCTCCATACATCCCTATCCTTACATACATCTTTTGCTTCCGTTATATCCATGCATCGCTTCATGCATGCTCTTTTGTTTCTACGACTTCTAATATCCCTTCGCTTCAGAGTCTCATTCACACATTCCAACCATTCTTTCTTCAATTTACCTCTGGGTACGCTACCACTCACTTTACCTACCTAAATATACTTGATTCGTTAAACGTTCTTCACTCATTCTCTCAACATGACCAAACCATCTCAGCAAATTCCTT
>JAUMHM010048966.1:0-15110 GCA_032362435.1 Melikaiella ostensackeni
ATATGTTTTTTGGAAAAATCGTATTGAAATCCTAGTCGTGAAAATTCATTACATACAACGAGCTACTGCTCTCCCATAAGACCCCATGCAAAAATCAGTAACTTTAAAGCTGAATATATTAAAAACTAGTACCGGTACATTAGTTTAAATTTTGCACAATTACGTAAGAATTATTCCTTGATATAATATTTTAAATTGAAAAAAATCGTATTGAGATTGCATGATCATCGTACCTCCTTAACCAGCTTGCTGTTACCACGTTTCACCGATTACCTGCAACGTTTCTTACCCCCAGTTTTTCTTTGCGAAGGTTTAAAGTTTCGTGTACATATAAATAAATTACTTAAGATGGCATGAGGTAATATGTCTGTACAAATTAGCCTTGTCTGAGTTTTTATAATCACAATCATTGCAAATAAATTGTCGTGTAATGCCATCATGTTGTATACGTTTATGTCGACTTAAAGCACTCATCTTAGTGTAGCTTCGAAAACATTTGTCACAGTTAAGCCTCAATCGCGATGTCTTTGAGCTTGTTTTTCGATGCACGAGATCTGTATGGCGCCAAAGGTTTGGTTACCGTTTAAATCGCTTGACGCAGAATTTACAATTAAAGTGTGGAACGACGTCGCATTCGAATTTTTGATGACTATTCAAATGAGATTTGTGTTTATAGGTTTTAGCACACTTTTCGCACTTGTATGTCTTTTACGTTTCCTGTTTCGATTCTCGAATTTTCTGCTTCTTATTGGTCGGCAGTTCGTTATTAGGCAAAATATCTTTTCTCATATACACGGTACACAATTTGGACTCATATTTTTCATTGAGTTTTTGACCAGCAGTATCTCGATCTGAAAGTTTGAGATGAATTAATTTGCAATTTTTTTGTGTCATAGTTTTAGTTAAGATATTTTGATTTCAAATCTAGTCATACCTTGAATGATTTCATCCTTGATTTCCAAGATTTCGTCAATGTATTCAATTACAGACGTATCACCAGAATAATTGCAAGGAGATATGTGAGGAGTTGTGCAAGAATATGGCCCACCATCCTGTCTTCTTGCTGATTTCTTAGACATACTCTTGGAATTGTTGATGTTATCTGCAGCACCCTCTTGATCTATAAGAAAATTAATGTGTGAAAATTAAAATACCATTCTTGATGATTTTAATTTTTATCTTGTAGCAGATTTGGTCATAATGTATATGATATAATATTAAAGTATTAAGGTGATAAAAATTTTATTCAAAATGTGCTGTCATAATTTCATATTTTATATCAAGAAATTTCTCGTTTTCTCACAGTTGTTTTCGAAGAACTTTCTCGATCTGGAAAAATAAAATTTGTAATTTGCATGTTGCAATTTCATATTACATATTTAAATATTTCGCAGGCATAATTTGATGTAGTTTTATTTCTATTTGTACCTCTGCAATATGTATATGACTATGAAGATGGGGAATCTTAAAAGAATAATGCAGTAAGTATTAAATTAATATTAAGTTAAAAGAAAGTATATTATCAATATCTCAGGAAAATTCGCTCACCTGAATTTGGTGCGCGCAACATGGGGAAATTGGAAAGGTGAGCTAGGTTCACTAAAATTCGGTAAGCGTAGCACAATGATGTTCGGTAAACATAGACACTTCGTATTTTTATTAACATATAACATTACGAATACATTCGTTAATATTAGTAGACAATGCAATAACTTTTATGGATGAAATTCAAAAACTAATGTGGCCAATTTAAACATATAACGAGTAGTGGAGCCTCAAACCATTTTGAATGACACAGACTGATAAGAATTGTACCTTAAGACCGGACTAGGTTACCCCGAAGGATTTTGATGTCCTAAAAAGGAATCCGTTATCCAAGTTTTTCCTAGACGTCAGTATTTCAAGACATCCGAAACTAATAGTGCAAGAATGTCTATTTTCAACCATATTTGAAACAATGTAACACATGCAGAAAATTTTTATCTTAAAACCGCTTACGCCATCGTTTAGGACTTCTTTTTACCATTCATTTCTATTTTGTATCATTCCGAATCGATTTTTTTTTCTCCGAGATATGGCACGTTAACCATTTCTTTGCTTTCTTCGCCTTCTGTGCCATTTTTAGCAATATTTGAAGAAACATAACACGAACAGCGAATATGTTTCTTAAATCCACTTATGCCAGTTTATAGTACTCCTTTTAATCATTCACTTCCATTTTGTATTATCCTGAACCGATTTTTTTTCTTTGAGATATGGCATATTAACCACTTCTTCGCATTCTTCGCCTTGATTGCTCGTTTTTCAGTGTGAAACTGAAATGGTTAATGTGCCATATCTCGGAAAAAAATCGATTCGGGATAATCCAAAATGGAAACAAAAGGGAAAAAGGCGTAATAAGCGACCGTGTAAGTGCTTTTAAGACAAAAATTTACTGCTCGTGTCATATTATTTCAAATATGGCTGAAAATGGCCATTTTGACACTTTTAGGCTAGGATATCTCGACATCGTGGCAAATAGGAAAAATTTGGACAACGGATTCGTTTTTGAAACATCAAAATCTTTCGGAGTCATCTAGTTCGGTCTTTGGGTACAAAGACCTGTGGCCTGTGTAATTGCCTACAAATTTGTATCGTATTATATGTTCATATCGGAGTGCCCTATTTTTTATAGATAGGGGCCACAAAAGAGCATGCAGTAAATTCTGAATCAGATTGAAAATAAAAAGCAGGGTTTATACATGAATGTTACTTCATTTCTTAAATAAAATTATGGAAATAATTTCAGTTTACTTTCTTTGATTATTCAGTAGCAACACTTGCTTTTAAATCAAAAAGAAAATGGTCATAAATTTATACCTTCTCATACCTATATTTTTTTCCAAATGAACAAAACCTAAAATAACAAATTCCACATTTAAGAAAAGTTATTAAAATTTTTTCAACTAGTTTTCAGAAATGTCCCAAGAATTGATGTTTCGCGTACTGAATTATGTGAAATGGCGAGAATGAATGTGTATCATCAAATTACATTTTCGATGCGTTTTATGGCCGCAAACGTCGCAAATAAAATTTGGTTTTACTACTGCATGGGCTGAACGTTTATGTTGAGTTAAAGCTCCTAGCCCAGTGTAACTTCGGGAACATTTGTCGCAGTTTTGTATTATTTGCGGCATTTTCGCGAATTTTTTAAGGTGCACGTGATCTATATGGCTACGCAGGCTAAATCTTCGTTTAAATTGATTGCCGCAGAACTGACAACTAAACTGTGGCTTGACGTTACATTCGTATTTTTGGTGAGTTTTCAAACTTCTTTTCTGGATATACTCTCGGGCACAATTTTCGCATTTGTATTTCTCTTTCGATTCCTCCTTTGTTTCTTGAATTTTTGACTTCTTTTTAGTTTGATGCATTTTGAACTCTATTGATTGATATTTTCGATTTTTGGTTCGTGTTACGTCTTTTTTTAAACGATTCTCATGATCTGAAACTTTAACCAAATGTTTTTTCAAATCTTGTGCCGTATAGTGTGTTGAATATATTTACTACGAACATATAAAGTTTTACCTTCGATAGTTTCTTCCTTGATTTCCAAAGTTTCGTCATTGCTATATTCAATTTTGCAAATAAAATCCTTTTCATTATTTTTAAACAGTAGATTTTTGTCTTTCCTCTGGTTCTTTGAAAGATATCCTTGATATTCCGCAATTGAACTTACTCCTGTTTTTATTGAATCACTGTTTGCTTCACCTGAAAAAACACCAAAATATAAATTAGAATTATTCAATAGTTAATTAATTGTAAATTATCCTACAAGTCTCGGCTCATGCTTCCAAGATTTTGAAGTTTTTCACACTATAGTCGACAATCATTATACACTCATTTAAACATTCATTGAAACTTATGGCGTCTTAGTTCTAGACCGTGCACTTCGTATTCTATTTTAAATTCATTTAAATGTTTCATATACCTAAATTTCTGCCGCAGTAAATACCACGGTGTCAAATTTTGATCTAAAAGTGCATCAGATCGTTGCACAATATAGAGAAATAATTAACAACTACATAACTACTACATGCACAATTACAAATACATGCATATCTTCCTACTCAGGTGTTCATTGTTTTTCCCAGTGTAACAATTTAATCCACTTGTGGATCAAAATTTGACACCTTGAAATTTAGTGTGTGGTGTTCTGTTTTATTCACAAGAGGACCCTCAGTAAATTTTGTATAAATTTGATAATAAAAGACTTTGAAATGCGAAAATGTTATTTTATTAACTTTGAATCAAATATATACATATTTGGTTACCAGAACTAAAAATTTCTTAACTTAACGCTAAAGGCATGTAGTATACATTCAATATTTATGAAAAATGTTTCCCGTACGTAATCATTATTAGTTGAGATGTTTTAAAGTAATATTTTCTCTACTGATGACACAAACATTTCTTTACATATATTATGGAAACGAAATCTGTTTACAAAATTCATTAAAATAAACTAAAAATACTTTTTTCTCTGCAGAATTTAGTATAGTAACACTTACTAGTAAATCAAAAAGAAAATGGTCAACAAACTTCACATATATTTCTTCCAAATGAAAACAACGTATAATAACAACTCTATACAATAAGAAAAGTAATTTTTGACACAGTGTGTTGAATTCGTGAATCAGTAATATCTCAAGTGTAATATGCGTCCTGAATTTTTTATTAAATGTTTTTTTTTTTCGAAGTTATAGTTAATTTTGTAAATGAATGCACTTTTATATTTTGTGCAATATTTCGTTAACTAAAAGAGATCATTGTTTCGGGGACGCCGCGCTCGATGCAGAATTTCACTGGCTTTCAGATCGTTCTGGAAAAAATGTTCGGCATTTCTTTCATAAAAGTTCTGGCTACTAAGGAAATTCGGACAGGATTTTCCGGACAATACAATATTTTATATCTAGCAACATCTCGTTTTCTCGTAGTTTTTTTCGAAGAATTTTCATGAGCTGGAAGAATGATATTTGTATTTTGTATGTAGCAACTTTATATTATTTAAATACTTCACGCGCTTAAACCAGAATTTTATTTCTAGATGTACCTCTGCTCTATCTAAAATATCTCCATGATTAAGAAGATGGCGAATCACAATGGCATTATGCAGTCAAATATTAAATTGATATTAGTTAAATGAAAGTATCTTACCTCAGAAAAATTATTATTTTATTAATTCAGGAGCCGTATGACATTATTGATAAGTGTCTACAAAATTTATATGCCCTATTTTTTAAACTAAAGGAGATAGGGGCTACAAAAGAAGAATACAGTTAATTTTGAATCGATTTGAAATTAAAGAACAGAGTCTGTCTACACAGAAATATTACTTCATTTCCTAAATAAAATTATGAAAACGAGTTCAGCCTACTTTCTTCGTCGATGATTGAGTAGTAACACTTGCAAGTAAATTAAAAAGAAAATGGATCAATTTGTACATGCTCATACCTATATTTTTTCCAAATTAACAAAACGTGTAACAAATTCAACATTTAGGAAAAGTAATTTATGTGGATATTGATGGAGAGTAAATTTACTCTTTCAGAACCTTCAAGAAATAAAATTAAGTATTATGCAATGATTGAAGGGTCGCGTACTGAATTATTTGAGATGCTGTAAAATAATATGTCTTGCAAAATTACTTTATCCATTCATTTTGCAGTCAAAAACATCGCAAATAAATTGCGGTTTGACTGCTGCATGGGCTAAACGTATATTATTTTGTTTTTCGATGCACCTGATCTACATGGTTACTCATGTGATTTTTGCGTTTAAATCATTTGCCGCAGAATTTACATTTGAACTGTGGTCTAACGTCGCATTCATATTTTAGATGATTATTCAAACTTTTTTCTGTAGTACACAATTTTGACTCATATTTTTATTCTGTTTTTGGCCTGTAACTTTATCCGTTTCTCGATCTAAAAGTTTAGCAAAATGTGATCAGAAACTTCTTACACTGAAACCCCCATTTAACCGGCTCCCATATACCCTGTTCCTAGGATTCCTCCGGCTCGCATTAGTTGATGAGGGAGTCCAAGGAGCCGAGAGAGAGGATTGCCGCCAATCCGCCATTCATAGATGAGGGGGTCCAAGGCGCCGAGAGAGAGAGGCACGTAAGCTCAGCGGAGTTCAGCAGTCCCCCCTGACTGTTTACATCATAAAAATTCTTGGAACGGAGTCACGGTCATCCAAGGCCATGCCGGAGACCGTCGGTAAATTGAGGTTCCAGTGTAATTCATAGTTTTAGTTAAGATATTTAGATTTCAAATCTAGTCATACCTTGGATGATTTCTTCTTTGATGTCCAAAATTTAGTCATTGTCGTATTTCATTAATGTCTTGGCACCAGAATTAAACACACTCTTCAAATTCCTGGCGTTATCTGAAGCGCTCCGTTGATCTATAAGAAAATTAAACCCTAAAAGTTACAAATAGCAATTTTCGATGATCTTAAGCCTTCTTTTGCGGGAGATATAGATTTAATACCCATACACAATCACATTACACTATCCAGTGGCGTTGAAGAAATATTTTATAAATTTAAATCTTTCGTTTCTTATTACTAAAGGAGATTCTAATTTTCCTAACAAAAATAGATAGGACGAACACAAAGAAAAAATCATGCAGCAAACCCTAATTCAATCAACAGTAATAACCCATAGCAGACTATATTCCATTTGGACAGAATTTACTTCGTGAAAGGTTGTAGTATCGAGATTAAAAGAATGTCATAAATATATCGTTTTTGAATTTGCTATCTGTCATAATTTAATATTTTATATCCAGTAACTTTTCGGATTCTCGTAGTTGTGTTCGGAAAAACTTTCTTGAACTAGAGTAAAATATGTAATTTGCATATTATAATTTTGTATTACTTAAATATTTCACACGCTGAAACTTCTGTATTTTTGTTTCTAGAAGTACACCTATACAAATGCATCATGTAATAAATATTAAATAAATATTCAGCTAAAAGAATTTATGCTTGAATTTCCGAAAAATTATTATTTTATTAACTCAGAATATAATACATTAGTCAATGTACTCTCTTAAACTGAACCCGTGAGAATTTGACTGGCAATCAGTGATACTGCACATTTTGTCAGTAAAATTTCTCACTAAAGTGATACCAGTGAAACACTTCTGGCTATTTGAACAAGTGAATCTCACTGGTTCAGTTTGAGAGAGATTAGTATTAGTAGAAAATGCAATAATTCTGTATAATAAATAATAAATCATACAAATCAAATAATTGAGATGAAATTCAAATCGGTTTTCGAAATTAGAATTCGAAGTTTGAAAAACTCTCCAATTTATGCATAAAAATAATGCGAAAAACTTAAACATATAATAAGTAGTAGCTCTGTAAGTTATTATATTGATAACGGTTTACAAAATTTGTATTGTATGACATGTTCGTCGGAGTAGCAACAGTTGCTATTAAATCAAAAAGACAATAAAAATTAATCTATATCTGCTTATACCTATATTTTTTTAAACAAAAAGAAAATCGTATTACACAAATCATTTATGTTGATTTTGATGGAGAAATTTACTCTTTCGGAACGGTAAAAAAATAAAAATACGTGGAACCGTGGATTCTTATGAAGTAATATTTACAAAAAGTAATCTTACGTATATGTTACACTACATAAGCGAATTAGGGCACTGTCCGAAAACTTTGCTCAGACCAGTTTTGAGCAGAAGAAAATGCCCAAACCCGGAATGTACCAATTGAATAGTACTAGAATGGCATATTGACATATGTACAAAATGAGGTAACGTAATAATTATTTTTGGAATATGAGTATTCCATCGTACGAATGATACAGCGATAAATTTAATGATGAACCATTCAATTTTCAATTTCGTTTTGTTTTTATATTGAAATAGTATCTAGAATTATGGCACTTTGGTTTATGATTATTTTGAAACTTTGTACAAATAAAACAACGATGAAACTTATCATCCGAATAAACAGATATTATTTCATGTATTCAATTAGTAACTAGAATTATGGCACTTTGATATATATATAACTACTGCAAAATATTTTTAATGCTGACGAATTGGGACTCTTCTACCGCGTTCTACCCGAAAAAACTATGTGTTTAAAAGGCGAAAAGTGTTCTGGTGGTAAAAGTGCGAAAGAGCGATTGACAGTACTTCTGTGTTCGAATATGAATGGTGAAAAAGAAAAGCCTCTAGTTATCGGTAAAGCTGATAAGCCTAGATGTTTCAAGGGACTCGACGTAGGAAACTCCGATGCCCACTGGAAGTATAACAAGAAGGCTTGGATAATTCGAGAAATAATGACGGAATGGCTGATGGAGCTCGACAGAAAAATGAAGCGACAGAAAAGAAAAATTTTACTATTCATGGACAATGCTGCATCACATCCACTGCAGCTGATGCTGATAATGCTAGTCTTCTTGATGATTTGCTTGAAGCTGCTGGTTTTGCTGATGTTTCAGCAGATGACTATTCAAACATTGACACTGATTTGTCACTTGAAGACTGCAGACAAACATCAAGGAAATCTTGGAAGATGTTTTACACACAGAGAGCAATGACCATAAGGAAGAACCGACCGAAGAGAGGGACGAAGGAGATAACTTGTTAAAAAGTTACGCAGATGCATCGATTCACATAGAGCGCCTGAAGAATTTTTATTTATCCAAAGGTAATTCATTTACTTGTATTTGTTTACCCATATTTATTGAATTATATGTTTTTATTCACTTCTATTTATTTATTTAAAGGTGACACAGTAGAGTATGGCCTTATGAGCGAACAAAGAATGCATAACGACCAAATAATTGCGAGCGGAAAGTGCCTGAAACAACAAAAGATAGAATCCTTCTTGAGAAGGATAGCGACGGCAATTTGCAAAAACTTTGCTCAAACGCAATGTTTGAATCAATATATTTGAATATGTATAATAAATTGGTACACATATGTAATTTTGAATTGACAGCATATAAATTTTAACAAAACATTCACATCAATTAATAACTTGCTTCCTGTGCTTTATTTAAACTAACAGTGTTCTTTATTTATTTATAAATCTATTCATTTCATTTATTTCGTTATTTATTCATTGCAAATATTATATAAAAATATTTTTATACTCTCTCTGGGACGGACATCTCTCCTTAGCGGACAGAAAGGCGTTCACCGTGAGTGTCCGCTATAGAGAGGTTTCACTGCAGTTTGTATTGGGTGATATTACTTGTTAATAAGTCCCAGACACTTTTTCTGACATCTTTGTAAAACAGGTACTCCCTTCAAGCAAAAATACCGCATTTTACACTTTTTTATCAAGGATGGTTTAAAGGCCCACAACCGGACCTCAAACTGTCTGTAAATGATTAAAGAATAAATATTCACACAATATCTCTGAAGTTATCCTAGGACTTTTCTTGTCAGAAATTATGTGAAGAACTGTTAAAGAAGCAAAATATCATTCTAAAGGGTAGTTTTCAAAAGTTTGAGGGTAGTTTTCTATCACTGGCTCATATGTTAACTTTTGCGAGGTCACCTTTAATCACTCATGGCCGAAAATATGTAAAGTGTATGAAAAAAGCATAATATGAATTTTCAATGACCTACAGAGCATTTTATTTTCACTTTTAAGGATAGTATTCTGAATAAAATTAGGGTAAAATTATTTTTAGTGATTCCTACCATCATTTTATGGTAAAAAAATTATCATTTTTTAGTGTTCAAGGGCCTTGGACTACAAGTTGAACTTCTTTTTTATTTTTGAAAATTTTCACAATTTCGACAAATGAAAGGAAATAGGTGGAGGGGAGGTGAGAGAACAATTTTTTATATTTTTTTTGGCCACCCTACTGCACCTTTAGACAAGATTTTTTATTTAATGCACCAACAATAATAATATATAAGTCGCTTACGAACTAAGTTGAAATATTTGTACACATTCGAAAAAATAGTGGCGTGTGCTTTCCTTTCGAACACAGAAAAAAAGATGTGTAATTTTGTTGCGGGTAATGTTCAAGTGGATAAAGTAAGATCGAAACAAAATAAGGTAGAATATAGTTGACATGGTAACCATACCCAAAGTTCTAGGTAAACTTTACCCACATGAAAGTAATTTTTGTTGCAGGTAAACTTTACCCTAAAGTCGGGGCAAAGATTACACTTGGTTTTTTTCTGTGAACAGAATTAATTTTATGAAAAATACATTCAGAGATTTTTAAATAGTGTTCCAAGTAAAAAGTCCAACGGCCATACCTTTTTATAATATAAGATATAATTTGAGGTTTTTCAAAACAAATTATTGACCCAAATATTCTTAAATAATAAAGTAAGCATCATAACAGGATATATCCAAGGTTACTAAAATAAGTAGTCTTCATATATGATTGGAGATTTTCACGTATAATTCTAAAGTTACAATTTTTAAAATTTAGGTATTTGGAAACTATTCAGCACAATAGACATTATTTCCAGGATGATTTCCGCGAATGTGTTTATACAAATTTCCTCGTTGCTTTGATCTGTGGATGCAATACGGACACTGGAAAGAAGGCTCTTTCATGCATTCGTGCTTTTCATGGCGAAGAAGTGTTCGACGATGTCGATAAGTTTTAGCACATCGATTACAACTGTATTGGAAGTTTCCGCATTTTTCTGTTGAAGACAAGTCTACTTTCTCAAAAGTCATCCTCGCCCATTTTGCAACTGAAAACAAAATTTTACTTTCAATAAATGATGTTCGATAGAAAAATAAGGTAATTCAATTGTCTACATTCACTAGATTGAAAATAATTATTAAAGCTTTTTGCGACAACGACAATTCAAAACATAATTTTTGGTGCTCAACATCAATGCACAAGTTTAAGTAAAGAGAATAAGGATTAAAGGAATTGAAGAAATTGGAAAGTTGAATATAAATATTCATTCATGAAGTTCTAAGCGCAGGCATTACTTACCTGATAAAAATAAAAAAGATCTCGAATATTTCAATTACATGGATTGAAAATCCCTGGTTAGTGAAGGATTTCTTTTTATTAATTGTACATGCGGCTACATTAAATATATCCGTTCTTAACTTATGATAAAATCGGATTTGAAAAAGCAAATAACAAAATAGTATTCAATTTGAAAATTAAAGGTACTTACAACATACAAGATTAAAAAATTACAGTAAAAAGCACTCTGTCGCAGAAAAAGTGGAATTGGTATACAAATTATATAGCTTATGAATTTTAATTACTCAAGTATACGAGGTATGGCTATTAAATAACAGACTGAAGCTCTAACTATTTTTTTGTACCAAATTATTTAATGGAGATGTTATGCCCTTCAATAAAGTCCCCTTCCCGATCTCCACATCGCTTCATACGAATCTTCCATTGTTTGAAGAAATGTTGCAGGTCCTTTTCTGAGAGGTCTTTCAGCAGCCGCGCCTCTTTTTCCTTCCCGGCATCCACCGACTTGAATCTGTTTCCTTCTAGCTCAAACTTGATCTTCGGGAACAGAACAAAATCACATGGGGCTAGGTCAAATGAGTGCGGTAGATGCTCCAATACGAAAATCTCGTTTCTTGCCAAAAACCTCTGGACAGACAGAGCCTTGTGTGCTGGCGCGTTGTCCTGGTAAAGAATCCACGAGCAGTTCTTCCAAATTTGAGGTTTTTTTTCTTACACGTCTAAATCTTCATTTGAAATTTGTCTAACAGTTTCTTTATCGATATTCACTGAGACAGCAATTGCTCAAATGCCCAGGCATCGATTTGTTCGAATAATTTTAATTACTTTTTCAGTGTTACCGTCGGTTTTCGATGTGCGAAGACGGCCGGGACGCGGATCGTCTTCAGTCACTTCCCTCCCCTTCTTAAATTTTTTAAACCAATCGAAATCTTGAGTACGAGATAGACTCTCGTCACCATAAACTTCCTTTAACAAATTATACGATTCTGTAGCGGATTTTCAAGTTTCTCAAGAAACTTCACGTTGACGCGCTGTTCTACTTTCACACTCAACATAATTCTGGCGGAGCTTAGGTAGACTTTCAACTTTGAACAAAGGTTACTGCCGTACTGAGGGTCGTACAACCTTGAGATTTGGTGGGCAGTGAAGGGGGGGGGGGGGAGACAGATCAATATCAAACCCTGCTTGTTGTTGCCGAGGCCCCAAGCAAGAGAAAAAAAATCAGTCCAATTATTTAATAGCCACACCTCGTACGGTGTAGATAAATATAAAATTTTATACAATAGGAGCCTGTAAAATTTAAAATGCTTCTTATTTTAAATATGAGATACACTAAGAAAAAATTTGTATTGAATCAGAAGTATGCACTTTCGTGCTCATTCGAAAGCAGACACTATTGGTCCAAATGAATATACTATCGAATTCATAGCATCACTGTTGAGCCGAAATAGATCATTATTGTTTCATTGAATACTCATTTGAATCAAGAGTATCTGTAATCGATTCGCTTCAAAATTATATCGCTTTTAGATATTTGATAATTCTCAAACACGAAATTTGTAATTTTATTGGTATTGTTTAGAATAAAGTTTTCAGTCTTTCCAAATCAAAAGCTTTCGAATTTCAATTGTTTTTCAGTCAAAAATTTTCAAGATTAGATTCTTCAAAAATTCGGAATTCTTTTTAAACGAAGAGAAAAAAAAGGTGAAGTAGAGTTGTTTTTCATCAGAAATATATATCAAAACTAACCCAGGAGGCTAATTGTTTGAGTGATACTCTTGGAATTTTAATCCGATTTCCAAATGCTTCAAAATTTGATAATCTTTTAACTTTAAATCGTTCTGAATCTCAAAAGCTCATTGGTAAACTGTTTCAAATTTGGAAATTTCAATCTAAAAAATGTCTTACTTAAAAATGTTTCTAATTCTCAAGCACGACAACTCGACAAAATAATGATGTCTCAAAAAAATAAATTCACAAATTTAAATAACTTTTGATTGAATTATTTTTATCAGTTTTCACTGAAACATTTTTCTCAAGTTATGAATTTTTCAAAAACAAGCTTTAGTTTAGCAATTTAAGTTCGAATTTTTTAGTTTGTTTATATAAAACATTTCAAATTAATCTGCATTATTTGAATTGAGGTTCATTCACAAAATACGTGATACGTTCAGGGGGATGGGATGGGGGATCGGTGAAAGTAGCATTTTTCATGCTAATCATAATGAAAAATGTATCATGCAGGGGGGAAGGGGGTCTAAATTCTTGAAATATGTATTACGTATTTCGTGAGTGACCCCTTAAGATATTTTATTAAAAATAAATTAAATTCAATGATTTTACACATTTCAATTTGATACGGAGTACACAATCATTGAGAAAAAAATTAATTGCTGTTGACAATAGAATTAATTTTTCCATTTGTTTTAACACAACTTCAGTAATGTTTAAATTTTATCGGAGTAATCCAAGGCCTCACTGATACCCGCATAAAAATATAGAAAATAATAATGAAACAGATGATAACTTCGAAGCTTCAAGAAGTATAACATCGTCCCAAAAATAATCACTTAAACCCCATATCTTACAATAAATGTTTACTGAAACTAAGCAGACTTATTTCATGTAGATAAACTTTTATTTGACATAAATGAAAATTAGTTAAGTAGAAGGAAAGCGAATGAAATCTATTTTTCGTAAACAGAATTTTCTCTAAAAGTGTTGGGAGGGATAATTTATCTTAGACATAAAAACTTTATTTATTCAAATTCTTCTACATGGACAACACTCACTTCCATTTGAGGATGTAAAGATTTTATATGCACATAAATTATCGATCGGTATTATGCTGATTTCGTACAATATGGGCATTGAAAACGTGGATTTCTACCACACTTGTATTTTTGGTGTTTCTTTAAGTCCTTGTTATAAACATAAGCCTTGCCACATTCAGCACGAATGAAGTTCTTTCCACGGTACACTTGAAAAGCAAACTGATCTAAGAATAGGGAAACAAAACTTTATTGACAACGAATAAAAAAATATTTTTAAAGGACATATTATGTGATATGTACAATGCAAAAATTATAATAATACATAAATTCAAAGTAGGGGAGACCGGGGCAGATTCGCTCACCTAAATTTGTTGATCAAATACAGCACATAATTATTTTGGAAACGAAAAAGTATATGCCGTCGTACGTAGCATTTGATGGAGTTTTATATTTATATGAAGATTTTCGAATCATTTTGTATGACAACAAAATATTATAACTTGAAAAAAATGCGGCACCGGGGCAATTTCGCCCAGTGTGGAACGCTGCAATATTCCATTGTATATATTCCATATACTAAAAATATATACGGAGAAATAGGACAAAATGTGAGTAATCAACATCAAAATTATGATTTCCAAATCTTATAGATTTATTTAACGTAATTTTTATCAATTTCTTCTATTTCAAACAGAAAAACAAATCCAAGTTTCTCTTACGTGTTATGCTTTTGTTTTGAAACTTCAAAGTTTTTTCCTTCCCCCTTTTGCTTTTCAGCGCAGTATATGGTATTCAACTCGTTTCTGTATTTTTTCCTTATTTTTGGAAGTTGTTCTCTTTCTTGTCTTCTTTTTTTTTCATTCATGGGCGAGAGTGCTGTCTGAATTTTATAATAGAAGCACAAGCCACAACAAATGAGAGCAAAGATAGTAAAAATTGGGAATAGAAAACGTAATTAGATAGTATGTACTTACTTTTGCGGATGGCCACATTTATTTATAATATTTTACGTGACTTTCAGCAAGCAGAAAGATCAATTGTCAAAGTTTACTTTTGGGGTTATGGATCATATGAATCAATATGAATGCATATGAAAACATATGCGATACCATAGTTTGTTTGATAGACATAGAAATGTGGCAAATTTTCATTTATATCACTTTCGTTGAAAGCGCTACCTGTTGACGTGTTCAACAATTACTTTTTGAATTTAGTTTTCCGGAAAAACATCAGTGGGCGAAAGTGCCGCATGGGCTATTCTGCCCCAGTCTCCCCTACGCATTTTTTCCAAAACATTCCATATATATATATATATATATATATATATATAT
>JAUMHM010048985.1:0-15110 GCA_032362435.1 Melikaiella ostensackeni
TAGATACAGGGGCTCAAACTTTTGATGGTTTTTCGACAAGTCTATGTTCATTGAAAGATTGGTCCTATAATATCACACTTGGAAAAATTTACAATAACTGTTTCTTGTAGCATTTTTTCCGTATTTTCTAATGAAAATATTTGCAATATTCAAAAATTTTTTTTTAATCCAAAAACTCGGAGTATGTACTATTTTCAAGTTTTTTCAAAGTGCTCATTTTTAATACGCCGTGCACACGAGCGCAATGAGCCGCGTGTAGCGCCGCGCGAAAATTAATATTTCATTAATGAGGAAGGTGGCACGCTGAAAAACACGCACACAACAGTTTTTTCTTGCCCATATTATGAGTATGGAGTCAACATGACAATTAAAATTTTTTTTTTACTTATGGTGAAATCTCTGTTAGTATTCAGTTCAAGTACAGAATAAAAAATGTCAAACAGAAGACGTTATTTCAACATTCCTTATTGCAACCCATAAGAAATTTGTGATCATCAATCGTTCACGAAAGGCATCTTCTTTGAAAACAGACATTTTCCCAAAGACAAAACGTACGTATAAAACGAATAAGAGCAAAAAGTAAAATGTCGAATTTTGCGAAAGACTGCAAACTTAATTTTCACGATCTCATAGTTTATTATAGAAAAATTTGTTTCAGAATTTCATGTTATTTAAAAATATACTGTTAAGAATTCTTCATGTTATCTTCGTAAATGACTTTGTGAAAATTTCACACATCACAATGTACAATTATATTTTTGCAATACATGTAAGTCACGAATAATGCGTGTTACTCAAATTTTTATTGATTATTTTACTCGTTGAAATAATGAATAGAACAGAGCTGTAACACTCCTTCTAGCGGCAACGCTTCGCGCGGCTCATCGCGCTCGCATGCACGGCGTATGAGTTCGGGCCGGCTTTTGACTTCTAAAACTCACATCAAAATACTTCCGTCCCATCACAATATATATATATATATCAATATCATTGTGAAGGGGAGAGAATGAGCTTTTTTTGGGTTTACAAAAAAAAACATTAAAAATGAGCATTTTGAAAAAACTTGAAAATAGTACATACTCAGAGTTTTTGGATTAAAAAAAAAATTTTGAATGTTGCGAATACTTTCATTAGAAAATACGGAAAAAATGCTACAAGAAACAGTTATTGTAAATTTTCCTGAGTGTGATATTATAGGACCAATCTTGCAATGAACATAGACTTGTCAAAAAACCATCAAAAGTTTGAGCCCCTGTATCTAAGCAACACGTCATTATTACCCTCCCCCCATTTGCATGTTAGATGGAGTCCAATAGTACGACAATCTCACAAAGTTTCATCGAAATCGGAGAGATGAAAATCTTTTGGGTGGTACACTTGGCGAATTTTGCCCCAAATGTAGCTTTCAAGTGAAATAATGCAAAAAAGTGTAGTTTTTGTTTTTTGTAGTTTTTTTGTATTTTTTGATAATCTTGATTTGCGGAGATTTACAAATCGAAAAAGTAATCCTCTGTCAGGCTTTTTATTTCCCAATCATTCGTTGTGGGGAAGGTCTACTATCTGTCCTCGTCCGAAGATGTTTCGCACCTTTTGGGAAATTTTGTTTAGGATAATATGTCGAAAAACATTGGCATCTGTTTCTAATGGTCCATATATTCTGTCAACCACCGTGCGATAGGTCGTACATAGTTTATCCTTTTTTAGTAAAAGTATGTTTTTGTGTGGATGTTATTTGATCAATTTCAATTAGCAATTTTTCAATAGTAAAGACACTTAAAATTGGAACGATATTTTTGGACTTACCGACGATGACCAACTATGAAGAAAATGATTCTTGCTCGTTTTGAGATTCAAGCACGAATCTTGTTCTTCGGCTGTCTTTTTGATGGGTCGCAATTAAGAGGAAAAAATCTTTGAAGGAAAATTTTCTCACGTTGAACCCGTTTACGCGTCCTAGTTTAGACATTTTATTCGAAACCACCACTTTATGAGCCTGCAACGCCTCCTGAAAAATAAGCGTTGTGTATCCCTTTACCGAATGGTGACAGCTGGTTTCACGTAATTAGTTCCAAAAGCGCCACAATGACAGGTAAATACTCGTAGTTCCACAAATGACCACTGAACAACGCACAAAGATTTCTTCAACCTTACTATTGGGAAAAATAATGACACCAGATGGCACTCAAACTCGCACCATTTCGGTAAAGGGCTATTCAATATTGAGCTCCACGTGTAAAGACGTGTCTAACACTACTCGTAATGCAATATACTATTACGCGGTTCTTTCAAGTATTCCTGCTCAGAAGGGATGCAACTATAAGGGTTAAGCCAGTTTCCCAATCACTACGAATTGCTTAATTTCACTTCATGTCAAGAATCCATTTTTGATATTTTAAGAGGGAGCGAACAAAGAAAATGGACTTTCTCTTTCACGCCCGATTCAGAAATATTCCGTCGCGAATTGATCCATGTCGTTAATTAGTTAACTGAAATTCCCCAGCCAATATTACGTAGGGATTATTCCCTAAGAACCGGTAAACCAGAGAAATTGCACCCTCAGAATCCGAATTTGAATTTTGATACATTTTACGTCCCTTCACAAGGAAATTTCGCGGACCCACCGTGAAATTATTCTACAGAGGCTTTCCTCCCTCAACGCGACCTAACTGGACAGGGCTATTTATCTACCTTTTACTTTTAAGAGAGATTTTTAAATAAACCCAACTCTTTGTGGGCTGTCGCGAAAAACTATCGAGCTACTGAAAGGACGTGCGTCGAGTTTTTCCGAAGGAAAGTGATCCTTATTTGGAGACTTCTTAGTCGGTTTAAGAAACTCGTTGAACTGCCTTGATCATTTTTGATAGATGTTCGTCGTAGGTATGCTGCCGGTGGATCGGGTGGGAAATTTTGATGCATCAGAAATTTTTGATTGTTGGATTAAAGGTGGTATGATGGTAACAATGGTTGTTTTCCTGGACACTGATTATAGAGATTCCTCATTCGATTTTTGAATTGGTGGAGGCTATTGTGTATTCTCGTGATGTTGGGGGAAGTAGCTATTCTCCAGGTCCTGGCTATGTGCCTAGCTGAACCTAGGTGTTCATAATAGAGTCTCGTCCTGAGGGTAACCTAGAAGGGAGTTCATATAAGACTAAGTTAAGATTTTGAGGAAGTCGAGCATATGTTATCAGAACCAGCAAACTTGTTGCATTCAATTACACCTTAATACTTTTAGGAATTTAGTCCTGTATGTCATATCCCTCACTTCAGCTCTTTCATTCAAATTACGTAGACGAGCTTTCAGTCTCCCTAGAATTGAGTTATTAAAAGCTTACCTGCATGTTTGCAAAAGCGCTCTCCACTTTCAGTTTCAAGGGCTATAATATTATTAGGGGTGAATCCGGCAACAGTGTCAGGCCCATGGGCTTTTGATCGAGTTTTGGCCTTGATCAAGTTGTTAGCTGCTAGCTTCTTCATTTCGGTAAGTCTCACGATTCGATCACGGAAATAGGTGCCATAGGTTTCGATCTCTTCGCTTTGGGGAAAGGAACTTGCGGTTCGAGCCACTCGACCGAATACTAACTCTCGGGGAGTGAATTTGGTCGCTTCATGCACTGGAGTATTGTATTTGAACATGTCGAATGGGAGAAATCGACCACCATTGTCATAATTGTTCGAATAATGCTTGATTTAATCGGTAAGCACAAAGTGGCTTCGCACTAAAGACCCATTGGTGTAAGGACGATAACCGGAAGTTGTCAATTGTTTGACCTTGAAGATGCCTTCAAGTTTCTTCATTAACCTGCCAATGAAGCTCTCTCCAATATCTGCGAGGATGCATCGCGGAGCGCCGTATTAAGAAAAAAGATTTGTGGCTACGGCATCAGCTATGGTGATTGTTTTAAATCGGAAATCGGGATAGCTATGCAGTACTTACTGAAATTATCCTGCATAGTGAGAATATGGCGATTTCGGCTAGGGGTGGTTGGCAATTTGCCAACGGTGTCACGTGAGACTCTGTCAAAGGGTTTAGCGGGGGTACCGCTGATAATCATAGGTTCTTAAGTTCGTGCGCGTACGAGTTTCTGCCCAAGGCAACTTTTACACCTTCGAATATACTTTGTGATATCGTCGAGAAGTCTCAGCCATGTCTCAGCCTCCCTAATTAGCCGATATGTTTTCGTTATTCCTTTATAGTCGCCTGCGAGGTTGCCATGATATTCAGCGATAATTTGGAGACGCATTCCTTCCGCGAGAACTTCTATTTTACCGTGACAAAGCGTGATGGTGATTTCGCTACACCAGATTATTTTTTCTAGGATTTCCAACATTTTACTTTGAGGGAGAGATCCTAATGGATCTCCTGAGTTGGCCATTCGGCAGGTAGTCTGCTTATTTCGCTAGAGAGAAAGGAGAGGGTTTCGCAGTCCTTGAGTCACGTCTTCCTAGCCGAGCTCGTCGTCGTGTCTTCGTTTGGAAACGATCGAGTATGTCTTGTGTCGACCATGGGGAGTAACTAGAACTTGTCTCTTCTTGGGCCCGCATGCCCAAATGTCTTGAAGGTCAAGGCGTTCGGTTGCAATTAAGAGTTTAGCAATGTGGCTTGTAGGTTCGCAGTCCTCAGATAAGAAATGGGCGTAATTATCATGTCTGTACATCAGTTTTTCTGTCCATTGATGAATAATTTTAGGCACATATGTACATATTTTGGAAGATTCAGTTGGGAATTTGGGTTCTTCCTCTTGAATGAGAGGTAAGATGGCAGGATCTATGTAGGAAATGGTCAATTTAATTGGGGATCATTTATTTGACTTAGGAAACTGATACCTGTATCGCTGAAGTCCGGCGTTTGCAAACGCCTAGATATTATGCCCAGTTTTCTCTGTTGCGAAGAGGTATTTTCGTCTTCCTTAAATTCAGTGTGATCGACCTGGAGCGTGTTGACCTTGCTTCGGGGGGGTTTTTGCTTATGAAAGTGGACACCACGATTTTCTCGTCGTGGGTTCTTCTGGAGCTGGCGATAATCATTCTTCCATCTGATCTTTGAATTTCACGACGCTTCTCCGGGCCACACCGAAATATTTTTGCTTAAGTGAATTAGGAATTTTCAACTCCTCTTCGCGTTCCTTTTCTTTACTTTTGGAAGAGGGAAGGAGAATGTTGTCCTCCTTTTCTTGCTTATTTTGTTGTTTCAAATTCTTGTCATATTCTAGAAGAAAGTTTTGAATCCTCTCAGGAAAGGCATGATCATCATATTCGTCACATGGGTCGAAGGCCTTCAGATTTTCGAGAAAAGTTTCGTCCTCTTCTCTGCCTGAGACATGGGTACAAATAGGGCGTAGATCGTCATCCATTCCTTCATAGTCCCACATCATAGATTCGATCCCAAGTTCGGACAAGTTGAAACCGCGTTTAGTAATTGATTTGTGGAACTGTGAGAATCATTTTTGTAAATTCTCCTTCAATTTGTTTCTGTCGATATTTTCGGAAATATCTTCCTGTATAGTTTGTTGGATTCCTTCATCGACTTCTGCTTCAGTGTCTTACCTGTCGATCACTGGCATGGGCACTTCCACGATAACTGGTTGAAAGTCAGAGGACTGTACGAATTCTCCTTCTTTTTGATGTTCCGATTCTGAATGAAGAGGGGTCAGGTCTTTTTCTATTTCTTCACGAGCCAATCTATCAGCTGCTTCATTACCTTCGTTATCTTCATGGCTTTGCATGGGCCTTTATTGCTGCTTCAATTTCTGCTGCATTGTTGGTCTGACGTTCTCTAACTCGTCGAGATACATTCAGAGGGTTGTTTGGTCCAAACCAGACTCCAATTTCTGCCCTTGATTCATCGCTTCGATTGTAACTGCACTTTTCGTCGATATATATGTCAACGTATGGTTTCTGGGGAGGGGGGGGGGCTGAACCAAGGAGTCGAAGGCGGTACACAAGTAGGTGCACTTATCGGAGGTGGAATTCCTTTTATTGGAACTCTTGGAAGCGCTAGGCCTGGGAGGACGCTGTGAGATTTTCTGAATACAGTTATATCTGAAGATTCATTTGTTTCTGTGTCGAAGAATGACTCTTCCGATGATTGTGAATATTCAATTATCCCGCTGTTCTTCACTGTAAAAGAAGACGCGAATGCTTAGACGCAGGAAAACTTTCCCCTCGCTATTGCGTTCAGTTGAAGTCAGCGCGAAGAAGCCCCATAAGTATGCATTTTGAGCGTGCTAAAAATGCATACTCTCGTGACTACGATTTTATTTTGAGGTATCGGATGCTTATTTGTCTTTATGAGATTTTAAAAAGAAAGGAAAAACCTTCGACCCATCAGCTCGGTCGTCCTGAATTTCGGTAATTCACAGATTTGTGGTTAGGCGCAAGTTACCCTGTTCTCTTATTCTACGGAGTCGTTTTCCTGATATGGAAAGAGAAGAGTTCGGAAAATTCGGCGTTTGGAAAATTCTTTTTAATTTTAATAATTTTCCTAGATGGATGGATATACTAGTATTTAGTTAGAGGAACCTCTTCTTGAAAATCTATCTAATTGAATGAAAGCTTATGCTTTTCTAATAGAGGTTTCAAAATAGTCTTGGAATTCCTTGAGGTCCGTTAAGGGCTGATAACTGAAATCGGAATCTTAATCGATGGGCTCTGCAGAAGATGTAGGAACGGATACCGATTCTTGGTTACCGGGCATTTGCGAAACTGATTTTGCGTTATTGTAGGATTGGTTCGACTGAATTTTTATCCTCCCATTATTTGCCTTAATACGGGCTTGGTAGAGCAAACGTCTCTCATAGGATTCGCGAACTTTTCTTCCTACTCGATGTATATGTTTGCGGAAGGTCTTCAGTTTCGAATTAGTTCCGGAAATTCTTAGGCATTTCGAAGATAACTTGAGATTTATAAAGACAGACGGCTGAAGCAATTGGCTAGATAAATATTTACTTCGGCCTGAAGTAAATATTCGTAGAAACAATCATCCCGGCCAATCAGATGAGATAATTAATTTCGTTAATCCTTGTTTCGGCCAGACGACTGAAACAATTTCTCAAAATCCCCCAATTTGGCCAGACGGCTGTAAGGTTTCTCTTAAGTCGATTTTAGTACTACAACATTTAATTTATGACATGATTATTTAATTTTAGCAAAAGTTTAGAAAAAACAATTTAAATCAGGTATTTTGGACAGATTTCTAGTTCGGCCAGACGGCTTAAATAATGTTGTCTTCATGAATACTAATTTCGACCATTCGGCTGAAATAAATATTAGTTAAAATGATTATCCTGGTCAGGCGGCCAGAATATTCTGTCAACCCCCGTGCGATAGTTCGTACATAGCTTATCCCCTTTTAATAAAAGTATGTTTTTTTGTGTGGATGTTATTCGATCTATTTCAGTTCAAGATTTTTCACATGTAAACACACTGAAAATTGGAACTATACACTTGGACTTACTGACGCTGACATTTATGCCTATCCTACCGATCGGAAGGAGTTGGAGGCATCCTTAAACGATTCACGTCCAAATTCTTTCGATTTGGCTACATTTCGAAATTAGAGTCGTTGCCATTATTGGCAACTCTACTTCTTTGAGATACACTTCACACAGCACACACACACACACACAAACGCGCGCGCGCGTACGCTGTCGCACGAGTGCGATCCCCTTTTTCCCACGCTTCACTAGTTGATCCCGTTTTCACACGAAAGGCGATAGTTGGCTGCAAGCCGAAAGAGCAAGGGTAGTTTTAAACCCAATACTCCTTCCCATAACTTTTCACAAAAACCCGAGTCACAACTATGAAGAAAAGGATTCTTGATCGTTTTGAGATTCGAGCACGAATCTTCTTCTTCCGCTTTCTTTTCGATGGGTCACAATTGAGAGGAAAAAATCTCTGCAGGAGAATTCTCTCACGTTGGGCTCTTTTACGCATCCTAGTTGAGACATATTACGCGGTCCTTTTTAGTATTTTTTACTCAAAAGGAATGGACTCATAAGGGTTAACGCCAGTTTCCCAATCACTATGAATCGCTAAATTTCACTTTTTGCCAAGAATTCATTTTTGATATTTTAAGAGGGAGCAAACAAGAAGAATGGACTTTGGCTTTCACGCCCGATTTAGAAATATTCCGTCGCGAGTTGGCTCATGCCGTTAATTCGATAAATGAAATTCCCTAGCCAACATTAAGCAGGGACAGCTCCTTAAGAACTGGTAAACCAGAGAAATTTCACCCTCAGAATTCGAATTTTAATTTCGATACATTTCACGTCCCTCCACAAGGAAATTCCGCGGACCCACCGTGAGTTTATTTTACAGAGGCTCTTCTCCCCCAATGCGACCCAAGTGGACGGGGCTATTTAATTACCTTTTACTTTTCGAGAGAGATTTTTTAATAAACCCAACTCTTTCTGGACTGTCGCAAAAAATTACCGAGCTACCGAAAGGAAGGGCGTCGAGTTTTTCTGAAGGAAAGTGATCCTTATCTGGACACTTCTTAGTCAGTCTAAGAAGCTTGTCGAATTGCCTTGATCATTTTTAGTCGATGCTCGTCGTAGGTACGCTGCCGATGGATCAGGTGGGAAGTTTTGATGCATCAGGAATTATTTATTGGTGGATTAAAGGTGGTATAATTAGTGAGGAAAAAGGTGATGAACTCTGTGTCGCATGACCATTTCTTGGAATTTGCGAGATTGCAAGTAGCGCGAATATTTCTGTTCACAACTGGTGTGAACAGGAAATTCGTCAGGACTTTTAGGAATTCCTAAGATTCCTAAGCTGGCGAATAGAAGGGTGGATTGGAGAATGATGGAAGTAGTGGACCATAGAGCTTACCGATTCCGGCAGCGCATCTTCGAGTTGCATTCATACAACCATATCTCTGCCGTATGTATGCGCCCGTCCTCAGTAGCCGAAGTAATACCTGTGCGTATATAGGAGAGAAGGCAGAAGGTCGGTTTCACGGTTTATGTGTGTGTGAGCGCGTCGAAGAACAGTATTCGTTTCATGTGTTCCTTCTGTTTCTCTCATTCTTCACATGCTCTTACTCTCTATCCTCTTCGCACTCTCATTCCAGCTTTGTTGGTTTTGCTTATACTAAAATTTTGGTGGTAGTTCTTAAATTTTGTATACATTCATTTAGCTTATATTATATGATAATATCCTACATTAAGATAGTATAATATTTTTTTTGTTCTGGAGGAATTTCTAGCCTTAATTTTTATTTATCGTGTCAAGCCTTGTTTCAGTTTAAAAGAGTTTTCTGAGTACATTATCAGCAAATTTACTCCAGTTGATACCACTAGTTTGTATCTTCTTGTCTTCTTTTAACAAGGAAATTTTTCTTCTTCTCTTTTGAAAAATTGTATTAAAAAAAATGTTCAGCAATTAAGGAAACATTTCTTTTTAAAGTTTTGTTTTAAACTTTGCGAAAACTCGTTCACCCCCTACAAGGTATGTAACATTTTGTCCAAAAAAATTGTTTTAAAAATTATGTTCAAGTAATAAAAAGTGTCAAAATGAGAGGAACTAATGAAAAATGTTTAAAAATTTGCAAAAAAAAACTACACTTTTCTACACTATTTCAGTCGAGATTAACATTTCAACAATAAAACATTATTCAAACAATAAAAAAAAATTGAATCGGTCGTCTTGATCTCTGGTTTAAGCCAATTAGTTCATGTTACTCAGAGAAGGCGTAAGTTTGCGATATATTGTCGAAAAAAATTGTTTAAAAACAAATGTAAATTATTTAAACAATTATGAGTAAGTGGTAAAAATGCCATATATACCGAAATTCTGTCGATTTTGTTGACTTTGCAAAAAACTACATTTTTCTGCCTTATTCCAGCAAAAGTTACATTTGAAGAATAGAGGGTTGCTTAAACAATAAACAACGAGTTTAATCAACCATTCTGATTTTTCATATTGCCTAACTAGTTTATCTCGTTGTGAGGGTACCCGTAGTTTGCAATAAAATGTGAAAAAAGAATTGTTCAAATTGAAAAAAAAGTTAAAACAATCAATAATTAATGAAAAATACAACAAATTTTTCAATTTAACCATTAAAAAGTGTCTGTGATGAATAAAATACACAAAAGTAATATTTACATCTAAAATATAGCAAGATACTTGATCCTAGTTTAGAGGGTGGTATTTTGGGCATGAACGAAGGGTTTGCGGGGGGGGGGGGGTTAAAATAAAAAATAAATGCATACGTCGGGAAAGCAATTTTAAAAAGTCTCTGTAATTTGCACTCGTTTCATTGAAATGTACGCCTTCCAGTCTCATATTGGTATAAACCTTTTTGAATAAAATTGAAATTTGACCTTCATTTTTAAAAATCAAAAATAGATTCAACTTTTTCTCAAATGTGGACCTATTTGTTTTCTTTTCAAAATAGTCTAGCTAGAAAATTCAAAATTTTTCCTATAAAATAGCCGAAATCCAGGAAGGCCTCGCGACCGTTCTCTAGTGTCTTACGCCGGGCAACCTCGTGGAACACCCTAATGCTAATTTCTTGTGTTAGATAATATTATACGCTGTTAGTGTAACTGCTCTCTGCATTTATAGGATTGAGACTGGCATTGTTAAGTTACAAGTTACAATGCTTGCATTGTAGTTGGTGTAAAATTAATTATGAAATATGCTTCAAAAATTTAATCTTTTGAATGTTTCTGAAAGTGATGTTTTTGCCTATTTGGGTGATTTAATTGAATATGAGACTGATGGATTTTATTTTTCACGCGTTTCTGTCTTAGCTCTGCCTTACTTCTTAGAATTGCGTTGCGGCGGATCTGTTATTTGCTGTTCAAAAAAGTCTACAGCCTGTATTTTAGTAACTGCGAAGGAACCGTAATTTTCTTTAGCAGCAAAGAAAATCACGCCTCAGCTACCAAGATTCTGAAAGGACGATTTGACCAAGCAATTACGATTCCTGGTACTCTAAAATACCACGCTTTCATTCCTACTCAGGATGGCAAACTTTAACTGAAGAAGTTTTCATCCTCTGCGAAGTACGACATCTTCCCAAAAGGAGAAAAAAAGAAACAGCGAATGAGACCAACGAAAAAAACTGCTCCATTCAGACAAACTTTAGGCCCGATTGATTGGAATAATCTATTTGACAACACTCTAGTTGATGCTGCGATTGACATTTTTTATACTTACCTTTATACTGCCTTTGATTATTTCTTCCATTCAAAAATAGTGAAACCATCCACCTACTCACCCTTGTTCACTAGTAACATTATGTATTTTGTTATAGCGAAGAAAGAGGCACACTTGGCTTATAAAACGTCTCGTTGCCTGACTGTCAATCTGCGATTCTCACAACTTAGAGCTCAATGTGAAACCCTGTGTAACAGGTGTTATCTTAATTTTATAACTAAAAGCAAAAATTCTATTATCGAGAATCCTAAGTGGTTTTGGAAATTTGTCAATTCTATGCGTAGTACTAAAAGTCTGCCCAACAACATGTTCCGTGGGAAGGAACTGGTTGATACTTGTGATGGCAGGGCTAAACTCTTTGCTAAACCTTTTGAGTGTTTATAGTGCGCCCTCCACAAATGATGTCCACTTTCCGCTAACTGATACTATCGATTTGCCTAGTTATACAGACTAGCCGAGATGAAATTGAATGCAAATTATTAAAATTCGATGTCAATAAGGCTGCCGGTCGAGATGGTGTACCTCCTTACCTCATTAGGCCGTGTTGCGCATCATTGATCCTTCAGCTGTATCTCATATTTAATATGTCCATCTCAAATGGTCGTTTTCTTCAAGAGTGGAAAAAGGTACAGTTACCCCTGTTCACAAATCAGGAGATCACAGTGACCTCAGGAACTATCAACCAATAACTATATTGAAGTTCCTTAACTAAAGTTTTTGGGGGTATCATTTATTATAAATTGTATTAGCTTCATTGATGAGCAGCATGGCTTCTTGCGTAGGAGATTCGCGGTGACTAATTCATGTTTTTTTACGCACTTCGCATCACAGTCTATGGAATCCGGCTACCATGTGAATGTGATCTACCGAGATTTCTCGAAGGCTTTTGATATAGTCGATCACCACATTCTGGCGGCGAAGTTCAGATCGCTGGTGCTCGAGCCTTATTTTCTATTTTGGATTTCAAGCTACTTGAGCGGCAGATTTCAATCTATCCAAGTTGAGGATAAATACTCCAATGTATTCCACACAACATATCGAGTGCCGCAGGGCTCGCAGCTCGGCCCACTCTATTTTATCCTCCTTGTAAACGATGTTGGTACCGTTTCAAAATTTTGCTCCTTGTTACTCTATATTGATGACTTTAAAATGTTTAGAATAATTCGCTCCCGTTTGGATTGCATCGAACTACAAAATGAAATTCACAGACTGCAGAATTGTTGTTCTTCAAATGGGTTGCGACTAAATACTAAAAAATGCTCAATAATATCCTATTCGCGGAAAAAGTAATGATATGGCATAAGCACAAGATTATCGATGAGGTTCTACTTAGAGTGGGGCGAGTGCGGGACCTGGGGTCCCCCTTGGATGAAGAGATTTCTTACAATGATCAGGTTTCTGATGCTATACATAAATCCTTTAGATCTCTGGGTCTTGTCATCAGAACTTCGTCGATGTTAAAGAACTCGCTAGTGCTCAAGACATTATTCTTTGCTCTCGTTTGTTCGCATCTTGAATATGCTTCGATTATTTGGTCTTAATTTGATATCATTCATGAAACTAGAGTGGAGAGAGATTAAAATCATTTTTTTCCGAATTAAGGCCAGACAATTGAAAATAGCATTGAATAGACGTGACCATGACTAAAATAAAATAAAAACATTGTTTATGTTATCCTCGCATCGAACTAATTAAGGAATTCTGAGCTCACACGTATCTGTAGGGAAGCAAATTTTTTCAATAATGTTCCCAACTTCTCTTGTATCACTTCAGAACCTTGTTGCGTAGACTTGTTAGATCTCAATATTGCGCTTTGTATCTAGAGTCTGAAATTTCTGTATGCCAAATTTTTCAAAATCTATGTTTACTATTTTACTATTATCTCTAATCTTGAGAATCGTATGCACAAAAGGGCATTGCTCGATCACTGTCGTAAATAATAGTTATTTGTGATACAAGTGCGCAAAATAGGTGATTTTGTGCGAGCGTCAATTTTGCAGCATAAGCCGCAGGCGAATGATGCTATCACACGAGTTAGCAATCAACTGTGCGCACGTGTATCATACTCTATTTTTTGCAACGCCCGTCCGAAAAAGTTGTATTAGGAGGAGATAACGAAAAAAACTAATTTTATATTGCATTGAGGTGAAGTTAAAACTCCCCTTCACCGTCTGCTGCCCTACAAAGAAAAAACAAAACTCCATTCAATAAAATATTTGTTCAAATTAAATATAAAACTATGTTCAGAAGAAAATTGACAGTTTTAAATATTTAAATTCAAGACAATAGAGCAGATTATTGTATCAAACAAAAGTATTCATGAAGAATTAACAGCTTTGTTACAGATTTATCTAGAAATGATAAATTATGGATTTTTGTATATGTTAAGCGTCAACTTTGGACAGTCGTTGATATTCAAGACAAGATTTTGTTGATTTGCATTTTGCGACAATTCTATGCTATGTGCTGCTGTTGAAGTTGAAGGTCCAGTCTTCATTCTCTTCGAATTCAATGATTCTGATTTATCGCGCGAACTTGTGTCAGACGTAGTTGCCTTCAACTTGATAGATTCCGTGATTAAGTTACCAACCCCTTTCTTATTGTTTATGGAATCATCAAAATAGCCTTCAGCAACTGTGACAGATTTCCAACCGCCGTGGCGTTTTGGAGTAGTAATGTCAGCTCCAGAATCAACCAGTGAAGTAGCTGAACTTCTTCGGAAACAATGACATTTGACAATGACATGACAATGGCATTTGGCAAATTCAAGTATGACGCTACCTACTTGGCACAGCACCAAACTTATTGACTCCAATTATCTGCACAAAATATAACATTATATGTAACTGTAGCGAAATATAATATTAATAGACAAGGCGTAAAATTTCACTGTAGATCTAAGAACCTAAATGTAATTACAACAATGGTTTGATTGGCTCATCGATTGTATCCCCGATACGTTGTAGAACAGCGACGAAATTCTGCCGGGTGTTTGCTTTATTGAATTCTTATTATACAAGTTAATCGAAATCAAATTCAATGATGAGTTCTTTGCCGAACGTTTAACCAGCGGATTTTATCCGGGAAGTGGCTCGTACGACGACCGAAAGTCTCAGCCGAAGGGACTTTGTTCAAATCTCAATGCCTCATTAACTATTTCAGGGTGAGGTAAAAGTGCACGACTTATTCAAAGCGGTTCTTCGTTGAGGAATATTTCACAATGATGTAAGAATCGCGACTTAGTTGATGCGGATCATACTTCGAATATTAAATGGACAGCGTGACTGTTTGAAACAAAAGACAACCAGCAAAGATGCATCTGGGGCTTATATAGTTCTTGATATCTATGTTAAGCATAGGGATGAGAATGTTGCTCATGAGCACGTATGATTGGAAGTTGCTCAAGAGCTCGTACGATCGAATGTTGCTCACGGGCACGTACGATCGAATATTGCTCATGGGTACATACGATTCAAAGTTTTATAAATACCTGTGCTTAGCTTGTGCGATTCTTATATTTTGTGTCGCGTGATCTGAGACTGCCTATTAATTAATTTGGGGGAGTGAACATCGAGTTTCACGAGTTCCGGGTCATCGCTAACGCTAGCAAGTCGTCCTCGTTTCAAATTAATCTTGACACACTTGTCCAACCCAAAGTTCATACCAATTTCTCGTGTGTATCCCTTGACGATCTTTAGAGCATCCTTGAGATGCTGTGTCCCAAAAGCATAGATCTTCAATTCGTCCATATAAAATAGATGAGTGACTTTATGCTTACGATTATTAGATCCGCCGCAGAGGTACCCATGAGAATTGCGAAGTGCGAGAGATAGTGGCAAGAGTGTGATGCGAAAGAGAAGAGGTCTCATGGTGTCACCCTGAAAGACGCCCCTCTGGAAGGTGACGCTGTTAGTTGTCACGCGATGTTTTCCAGATGAGAT
>JAUMHM010049004.1:0-15108 GCA_032362435.1 Melikaiella ostensackeni
TGCTTTCACGATGATTCATTATGATGAAAAGAGGTGTTTCGGGTTTCAATCGTGTGCAAAACTACGAATCTTGCCGAAGTTTCGTGAATATTGCAGTTCACTTCTTCAGGGCTAACAATGATAGAAAAATACAAAATCGAATAAGTCTACCTCTGAATGATTCTAAATACTTCTACCTCTCTTTCCGTCACCTTTCTAGATACATACATAATTTCAAGAGCATAAAAATTAACGAATCAAAACATGTGAATATGTGAACCAAATTATTATTTGTCGAAAAAAATGATGATATAACAGGAAGAGAGTTTCCAGAAGAACAGATTTATGTTGACTTAACGTTATCTTCACCAAATCTTGATAATTCTTAATTCTTTCCCAACTCTTCTCTTCTGAATTGCTCCCACGTCAGTAAATGAACAATCCACGTGATAAGTATTTGGTATAAAAAGGCAATTTCACAGGCTGTCATAAAATATTTCTGGTTCATCTTTGTAAGGAAGTTTGAAACTAAGCGGCTTATTCAATCATGAAGTGCGCGATCTTCTGCTTATTGCCTTTCTGTGCCTTGCAGGTAAGTCACTCGCCCTTAACAAATGATCAATTATCGCACTGGTTAATAAGTGATGTGTTTAATATCGACTGTTCCATGCAATATAGAATTTGGTGCGGGTGAGCCCGTATCTAGAATCAGGATAGAGTTGCTCTGTATATACCATATGGAAACATGTCAGTTTTGATCGACTTTGAATTTTTTACTATCAGTGATCAAATAAAAGAGTTTAATATAAGAGCGAGATTGTATAACATCTTCAACCTTACTGAAACAATCTCTACTGAAACAATAAGAAAGCAATATTATGAAACGTGTCAATAGGTAGCATGACAAGATCATCCAACGTCACATCCACGAACATAACGTATTTCCACGTCATTGCTTCCAAATGAGAGAAAAAGAATTATATATACACTTCATCTATGTTATCTCACGTTACTTACGTTAACATGCCTCCCTTTAAGGCGGTTTCCCTCCCTTAAACATAACGTCATTGGATAAAATACAAGAGCACACATGATAGACGTTGAGTCGTTGGACTACTATTTTATAATGCAAAGAATCGAGAAGGGAAGATCACTAATTAATTATTACACAAATTAAGTACAGAATTAGTCAGTATTATAACAGATTGACTTCACTCAAATAAACTTGTGACTTTTTTACAATTCCATTAGTGATATGCTGTAATATTACTATGTATTTCATTAGTGAATCAAAATCTCACTCCCATGAAAATATATGGATACTGTTACACGATCGACCGTTTTTCTACTGTATAGTTTTTATTTCACACTTCTTTGTTAAGAGATAATTTCCAAAAAGAATCAATACCCCTCGTGAAGAGTTTTAGTGTGTAGAGTTTTTTTTCAATTCGTCAAATTTAAATTATTATTTTGCGTAGAGTTTTACGCTGTGGGATTAAACCGTGTTGAGTTAAAACTGAAACTAAGTAATCTTTTGAATAAACATGCTTGTGTCCAGGATCGTATACAAGCAGAGTCGTCGCTTGCAAAACGAAAGTAGCCGTGTATAGTTTAATTTTCTATAATCGCTACCGCCCCTTTCAATTTACACATGTTACTATTCATATGAGGAGAAATTTATTTGACAGTCTTTTTTCCTTTTTTAAAATACTTTGTCACACTATTTACAAAGTAGTAAAAAATGTGGCTAAGATTTTAATGTTTCAAAAATAACAAAAATAACAAAATTCCATAAAGTGTACGTTGAAGAAAAAAATCGATGACATGAATCTATGTTTTTGTGAGTTTAGCATGGAGTTCCTCTCTTAGATTTTTCTATGATCAAACATATTTATATACATATTTACATCATATGTTTTCAAAGCTGAACAGTAAAATTTTCAATCCAAAATTTTCATCCAATTTTATAATTATTTATTATTTTTACAGACTGTCTTCACAAATTAGTTAGAGGAACTGAAAAAATTACGTGAGCAAGCTGTCGAGAACGTTTGGAACGTCGAGTATAGATTACATGCTAAAATAAAGGTCAGATGGCGAATATAATTTCGAATCCCTAAGTATTTTTTTAATTCGAAAAATTTAACAATTTCTATAACCATCTTGTTCCTCTTTCTCACTAGGCTGTATGGGAAGATGCGCACCGAAGAGGAGTACCGAATGAAAGATTAGAATATTGTGGGCAATATCAGTTTAACTGGAACTTTAATTATGTATTTCCCAAAGTTCAACAATGCGAGGCATGTCATGCTAAAGCTCGTAGAAATATGAATGTTGAGGTACATATAAAAAAATAATTCATAATATATTTCAAATAGGGACGATAGGAGTAAGTGTGATACGAAATTACAAAGTTATACTTTAATTAATGATATTTCATATATTTGAGATAATTATTGTTTCAAATTTTTCCAAAATTATCTTTGGACTTTCTGCTTTTATTCTTCCTTTTCTTAAATCATCAAAAACTTGCGCGAAGAAATATTCTAAAGTTTCCTTGTGTTGTGTCAACGATTTCACATTTTCCGTCACTACGGGTAAGTGTGATACGTGTAAAAAATCGTTGAAATCAAAATCTTAAAAGATGTTGTACTTTGATAACTGTTAAAGAAACCTCCACTAATTTTTTCAATGTATGTTTGATTTCAATTTTTTGTTATTTATAAGAATATTAATGAAAATTAAAAAAATACTTGAATTTTGTATGAAAATGAAAGTTTAGTGAAATAGAAAAACTTACCTAATAATAACTTTGAACTGTTGACAGATTTTCATGTTTCACAATGAGAAAGAAAAATACAGAACAAATATCACACTTACATCGAGTCCGATTTATAATTACCCAGTCATAATTCATCACTGAAAATAATGAAAAGGTGAAATTTTCGAAAAAACAACGGTTATTCAATGAGAATATAAATCTTCCTTCATTTCTGGAAAAAAATTCAAAAAAGGTGCTCTATGCAGAAAAAATTCAAATCAGAAGACCAAATAACGAAATTACGAATAGGAGTTTTCTAAAAGCATCTCAGTTTCTTGTAAAATAATTGATTGAAGAAATAACTAATGCATACGATCAAATTTAAGTTTATAAGAGATCATTAATGGAGTTAAATTGTATGAGAAATTTTTTACTGAAAATTAAAATAAAATTTGTTTACAGCTTGCTAGAAAGTGTTGCATAGACGTTATCGCTATATTAGAAAGGAAGGCGAAATTAGATTTTGATACTTATACTGAATGCATTTCAAAAAGCATTAATGAGATGAAGACGGCTGGAAAAAAAAGACCTTGAAGAGGACAAAGAAGAAATAAAGTACACCCGTGATTATTGTCATTGTTACTGACATCAATAAACAATTAGAAAAATTCAATTTAATTAATTGACTTTTCAATCTCCAGCTGTTGAAAAAGTTTCCCTCTAGTGCTCCTGAGGAGCAATAATTCTTTCTTTGGAAAAGTTCTATAAAAGTGGTATAGTCATAGAACATATTTCATGTTATATTCAAACGTTAAAATGCATTACAACAATTTCAACTCCAAAAATTAGAGATTCAAAATTGAAGTTGTTGAAGTTTTAAACGTTCAAATGAACAACATATTTCACTGATGACCTTGTAAACTAGAAACACTGCTAAAATGTTCGTTCAATAATATTGGAAATAATAGATTATTATCAAAAGAAACTTATAATGCATTATTATAAATTGTAGTTGGAACAATATTTATGGACTAAATAGAATTGGGAAAAAACATTTCGTTCATTTGAACGTTCAGAACTTCAGCTACATACAAGTAATACACTAGAACTCTCATATAAGCCCATCCAGTTTAAGAATTCCTAGAACTGCTGGCCGACTGCAGGCTCCCACAGTTTCTCAGCTCACGGGGCGAGAGACGGTGTTCAACGAAACGTAAAACACCAGCAGCGTATAGAGAAAGGCGCAGTGCGCGGGTACTGACATTCGTACTCAAGTTCAAAGATTGCGTAATATTAGGAAATGGTTCACACGTCCCTGCCTGTTCACGTTTCGAGGAATCCGGTTTAGGACCAAGGCTAGTGCGAAGCAACTCCCGACACTGTTCTTATATTGGAGTTCGAGTGTAATTCTACATCATTTTCTTCTCCATTACCTTTCGAGATACATAATTGGAAGAATATAAATATCAACACATCAAAACATGTAAAAATATAAACTACGTCTTTATGCGTCAAAAACCTTAATTAATTTGTCATACAGTAAACATTGATATCAGAACAGGAAAACGAAGATCCCAGCAAAGAAGATCATTTAAAAAATGTCCACAACGCGTTCTGGTATTACTGAAAATTACAGAACGTGTTCTGACCTACTTAAAACGACCTCAACTCCCTTTGGTCTTTCCAAAAACGTCCAAAACCCGTTTTGGCATTAGTAAAAATGCCAGAACACGTTTTGACCTACTCAAAATGACCTAAACGCTTTCTGCTCATATTAAAATCATTCACAACGCGTTCTGGTATTAAAGAATTGCCAGAACGCGTTCTGACCTACTTAAAACGACCTAAACGCATCCTGGTCATTTCAAAAATGTCCACAACGCGTTCTGGCATTAGGGAAAAGGCCAGAATGTATTCCGTCCTACTTAAAACGACCTGAACGCATTCTAGTCATTCAAAAATGACCACGACGTGTTCTCGCATTACTGAAAATGCCGGAACACATTCTGTCCCACTTAAGACGATCTAAACGTGTTCTGATAATTTCGAAAATGTCCACAACGCGTTCTGGCGTTAGTGACAATGTCAGAACGCATTCCGTCCTACTTAAAACGATCTAGACGCGTTCTGGTAATTTCGAAACTGTCCACAATGCATTCTGGCGTTAGTAAAAATTCCAGAATGAAACCCGTCCTACTTAAAACGACGGAAATGCGTTCTGGTCACTTCAAAAATGTCCACAACGAGTTATGGTATTACTGAAAATGCCAGAACGTGTTCTGACCTACTTAAAACGACCTCAACTCTATTTGGTGTTTTCAAAAACGTCCAAAACCCGTTCTGGCATTAGTTAAAATGCCAGAACACGTTTTGACCTACTTAAAATGACCTAAACGCTTTCTGGTCATATTAAAATCATTCACAACACGTTCTGGCATTAATGAATTACCAGAACGCGTTCGGAACTACTTAAAACGACCTAAACGCGTTCTGGTCATTTCAAAAATGTCCACAACGCGTTCTGGCATAAGGGAAAATGCCAGAATGCATTCCGCTCTACTTGAAACGATCCAAACGCGTTCTGGTAATTTCGAAACTGTCCACAATGCGTTCTGGCGTTAGTAAAAATTCCAGAACGAAATCCGTCCTACTTAAAACGACCTAAATGCGTTCTCATCATTTCAAAAATGTTCACTGCGCATTCTGGCATTACTTAAAATTTCAGAACGTGTTCTGACCTACTTAAAACGACCTAAACGCTCTTTGGTCATTTCAAAAACGTCAGAAACGCGATTTGGCATTAGTAAAAATTCCAGAACACGTATTGACCTACTTAAAATGACCTAAACGCGTCCGGGTCATTCCAAAAATATCCAATACGCGTTCTGGTATTACTGAATATTCCAGAACGTATCCTGACCTACTTAAAACGACCGAAATGCGTTCTGGTCACTTCAAAAATGTCTACAACGCGTTCTGGCATTAGGGAAAATGCCAGAATGCATTCCGTCCTACCTAAAACGACCTGAACGCATTCCAGTCATTCAAAAATATCCACGACGTGGTCTGACATTACTGAAAATCCCGGAACACATTCTGTCCCTTTTAAAACGATTTAAACGCGTTCTGGTCATTTCAATAGTGTCCACAACGTGTTCTGGCATTAGGGAAAATGCCAGAATGCATTCCGTTCTACTTAAAACGATCTAAACGCGTTCTCATCATTTCAAAAATGTTCACTGCGTATTCTGGCATTACTGAAAATTTCAGAACGTGTTCTGACCTACTTAAAACAACCTAAACGCTCTTTGGTCATTTTAAAAACGTCAAAAACGCGTTTTGGCATCAGTAAAAATTCCAGAACACGTATTGACCCGCTTAAAATGACATAAACACGATCTGGTCATTCCAAAAATATCCAATACGCGTTCTGGTATTACTGAATATTCCAGAACGTATTCTGACCCACTTAAAAAGACCGAAATGCGTTCTGGTCACTTCAAAAATGTCCGCAACGAGTTCTGGTATTACTGAAAGTGCCAAAAACGCGTTTTGATCATTTTAAAAACGTCCAAAACGCGTTCTAGCACTAGTAAAAATTCCAGAACACGTATTGACCTACTTAAAATGACCTAAACGCGTTCTGGTCATTCCAAAAATATCCAATACGCGTTCTGGCATTACTGGAAATTCCAGAACGTATCCTGACCTACTTAAAACGACCGAAATTCGTTCTGGTCACTTCAAAAATGTCCACAACGAGTTCTGGTAATACTGAAAATTCCAGAACGTGTTCTAACCTACTTAAAACGACCTCAACTCTATTTTGTCTTTTCAAAAACGTCCAAAACCCGTTCTGGTATTAGTTGAAATGCCAGAACACGTTTTGACCAACTTAAAATGACCTAAACGCTTTTTGGTCATATTAAAATCATTCACAATACGTTCTGCCATTAATGAATTGCCAGAACGCGTTCTGAACTACTTAAAACGACCTAAACGCGTTCTGGTCATTTCAAAAATGTGCACAACGCGTTCTGGCATTAGGGAAAATGCCAGAATGTATTCCGTCCTACTTTAAACGACCTGAACGCATTCTAGTCATTCAAAAATGACCACGACGTGTTCTGGCATTACTGAAAATGCCGGAACACATTCTGTCCCACTTAAAACGATTTAAACTCGTTCTGGTAATTTCGAAAATGTCCACAACGCGTTCTGGCGTCAGTGACAATGTCAGAACGCATTCCGTCCTACTTAAAACGAACTAAACGCGTTCTGGTAATTTCGAAACTGTCCACAATGCGTTCTGGCGTTAGTGAAAATTCCAGAATGAAATCCGTTCTACTTAAAACGACCGAAATGCGTTCTGGTCACTTCAAAAATGTCCACAACGAGTTCTGGTATTACTGAAAATGCCAGAACGTGTTCTGACCTACTTAAAACGACCTCAACTCTATTTGGTCGTTTCAAAAACGTCCAAAACCCGTTCTGGCATTAGTTGAAATGCCAGAACGCGTTCTGACCTACTTGAAACCACCTGAACGCGTTCTGGTCATTTCAAAAATGTCCACAGCGCGTTTTGGCATTAGGAAAAAAGCCAGAATGCATTCCGTCCTACTTAAAACGACCTGAACGCATTCTAGTCATTCAAAAATATCCACGACGTGTTCTGGCATTAGTGAAAATGCCGGAACACATTCTCTCCCACTTAAAACGATTTAAACGCGTTCTGGTAATTTCGAAAATGTCCACAACGCGTTCTGGCGTTAGTGACAATGTCAGAACGCATTCCGTCCTACTCAAAACGATCTAAACGCGTTCTGGTAATTTCGAAATTGTCCACAATGCGTTCTGGCGTTAGTAAAAAATCCAGAATGAAATCCGTCTTACTTAAAACGACCTAAATGCGTTCTCATCATTTCAGAAATGTTCACTGCGCATTCTGGCATTACTGAAAATTTCAGAACGTGTTCTGACCTACTTAAAACGACCTAAACGCTCTTTGGTCATTTCAAAAACGTCAAAAACGCGTTTCGGCATTAGTAAAAATTCCAGAACACGTATTGACCTAGTTAAAATGACCTAAACGCGTTCTGGTCATTCCAAAAATATCCAATACGCGTTCTGGCATTACTGAATATTCCAGATCGTATTCTGACCTACTTAAAACGATCGAAATGCGTTCTGGTAATTTCATAAATGTTAACAACTCGTTCTGGCATTACCGAAAATGCCAGAACGCGTTCTCGTCATTTCAAAAATGTCCACAGCGCGTTCTGGCATTGCTGAAAATGCCATAACGCGTTCTGTCTTATTTTAAACAACCTTATCTCGTTCTGGTTAGTCATTTTAAAAAAGGCTGACTCAAATTTGCCCTTTAGAGTCGTCGAACTGCTCATACGACGCTTGTTAACTGTCACTGGTTGACTGTAATGATAGGAAAACTTTTGTCATTTGGTAAGTACTATTGGTAATTTGTTTCCACTAACATATTTTGCTGCACATTTCAGTTTTCCCACGGAATTTTATTCACTTAACACTGACTTTTGCAGCTAACAGACAATTTTTCTTTATCATTGACTTTTTTTATACAAAACTCTATTTTATTTCATTTTTTGTTTGCTAATCGTTGATTCATTTCAATATTTAAAGTTGAATTAGCTTGAAATTTAAGAATAGTCATTATACAAATTTTTTATAACTAACATTAAAATTATAACATGTTGTATGAATTTTGCTTTACTAAACACCCTTCCATATACGTTATAAACAAGTGTAATAAAAAAATGCATATCTTAGTCAATTCGTGCTCTAAAGACTTGGTTCCATTAACATATTTAATCACAAAATTGTCGGCAATAAATAATATGTACGATTTTTTAAGACGTGATAACAATTGTCAGTTGTTTAAATAAACTTTATAAACAAATACAGATTTTCATCAATTTTTAACTAACAGATTTCCTTTTCTCAACAAAATAAGTTTTAAATTATTTGGCGAAATCCTCCTACTATGATTCTTTATCAGCAAAGAATGATTGTTTTTTACATAAACAATGTTATGAACAATTTCTCAACTTGTCTTCTTGTTTAGAAATGGATGTCGTTTTTCCACGAAGTCTACCGCCAATGACTCAGAAATGATCAGATTTCGTTTTTCCAACGGAATCGATTTTAAATTACTTGGAAAAATCCTTCCCTTATGATACTTCATCAAGAAACAATCATTTTTTATTTCATAAAAACTTGTACTGAAGAATGCGCAATTTCGTCATTTTTGAAGAGCGCACCACCGTTTCTTCAAAAAATTTCAATTTTACTGTCTGTCGTAGCGATCTCTGCAAAAATGACGAAATCGAGGATTTTAAAATAAAATTGCTTATAAGATGAACAATTAATGTTCTTTGATAAAGTAACATCAGTAAAGGTTGTTGCGAAGTAATATAAAATTGATTCCGTTGAAGAAAGGAAATCTGCCGTTTAAAAATTGACGAAAATCTGTATTTACTTATAAAATTTATTAAATCAATTAACGATTGTTATCATTATAAAAAGCCGTACAAATTATTTACTGACGAAATTATTGACGAAAATTCGTATTTGCTTATAAAATTTATTTAAACAATTAACAATTCTTATCATTATGAAAAGCCGTATAAATTATTTATTGTCAATAATTTTGTAATTAATTATGTTGAAGGAACGAAGTCTTTAGCGGGCGAATTGACTAAGATATGCATTTGCTTATTAAACTTGTTTATAACGTCAACAGTTATTTTGGATCATTCAAAAAAGGTGAATCAGCATTGTTTTTATGTATATCCTGAACGGAAAATTGAAAAATAAGGTTTTCAAGTTTTTTTGATTCTCAAATAGCACTTTCACTCACTAATTTGTTGATTTAAAAATAAAATAATTTTTCCTAATGTGTTAACCTGCTGTATATTATTTGCAAAAAGTGCCTTTACTGATTTTATGACGTTTGACATAAATATTAGTAGTTTTGAAAGAATGGGATCGTTTATTCAAGCAAAAAAAAAAAATTCAACTCTTATTATATAATTTTTCTTCAAATTCAAAATTTGGCTGGCACAAATCTTATTGACATTTAGTTAACTTTCGCTTCAAATGAGAAACGGTCAAATCGGATTCATATTGTAAGCTATAGACTAATCTATCTAGAAAAACTTTTTTTGCCCTACTGTGCGTCGTATATACGACTCTAAAGGGCAATTTTGAGCCAGCTTCTTTGAAAATTACGAAAAATTTTGTTACAGCCTTCCTGTGATGATTTACCATGAATAAAACTGCTTCTTGATTATATTTTCATGGGAGAAATTTAACTATATTACGGACACGAAAATGTCCATTGGTACTGAGATTCGAACCCCCGATAGTCTGTTCGCCAAAATTTTCAACGATACGCCTTAATTCGTACGACCATCCTGTCACCATTTACTTACAAAATTTTTTTTTTTTCTTAGTGTAGGTTCTGAAATGCGAAATAAAAAGTGAATTGATTTTTGCTGCTGAATAAATTATGCGCCTCTCTGAAATATTTTTTTTAGTAGACATTTTATGAAAAATAATGTAAATTCTAATGATAATGAACTATGCAATATTATCTCTTACTTAAAAAACTAAACAAATTCCTGAAACTTGATACTTTCTGCTCTGTTTTTGTTATCGGCATTGTTTTTATCGATGTTTTCCGAAACAGATCATTTCCAGTGACGAAGCAATTAAAACGTAAATCCGGGGAAAAAATCAACTTCCTTCACACTCAGCTTTTTGCATACATATAATAAAGAATACGTGAGTTTTTGTTATAAAAGACATATACATCTCACTATTACATGAAGCTTGCGTAATAAAAATTGTATTGAAACGTTGTGATCGACTCAAGCGGGGAAGAGCATTTAGACACAGTTTGAACGTATATAAAGCTTTCAGATGGAGTTTATTTCTATCTCAAATGTCAGTGTAAATCTTTATTTGGTTAATCATGAAGTTCCTTTTAGCAGGAAATTCAATTTTTCTTTTGACAGTGGTGCAAAGTTTTCCTTTTCCACGTCCCAGTAAGTAACCAAGATGACTTTCCGTCGGAAATTAAATGTTCTGAAAGTATAGTAATTAAAAATGAGATATTTTTCCATTTTGAAGATGGACCTGATTTCTCCCCCTTTCCAGCTGGTGATAGCTTTCTCGGTATGTATCGATAATGTATAATTTATATATTATAGAATTATCTGGTCAAAAGATTTTCATTCTGAATCAAACTTTCTTTTGAAACATTACTTCGTAAAAAATTAAAATTTAGAAAATTTTGACCCTGTTTTGTTTCGAGTATTTTTATAATAATGTAAAAAAATCGACAATTTTTATTGCAATGTCTTGGAATTATTTGTATCTGTATTTGGGCCGCCCCACAATGGGGCAAAAAAATTTTTCGGGCCAAATCAATATAGAGCTTACAAGTTTGATCCGATTTGAGCGTTTTTTTTCCAATGGGAGATAGATAAATTTCAAAAAGATTTGTTAGAGAATTTTATCTATTTTTTTTATTTATTTTTTATGTAACAACAAAGTTGACATTTTTTCTAAACAAACGAACTCGCATCTTTGCTACTACTCCTATTTATATAAAATACAATGGAATCAGTAAGGACACTCCTTACAAAAAATATTCAGCAATTTACAACATTAAAAAAAACGGTTCATTTTTTTATTAACAAATTAATGAGTGGAAGTGCTACTTTAAGATTGAAAATACTTAGAGACTTCATTTTTCAATTTTTTGTCCGGAAGATATGTAAAAAAATACTTAGTTACCATTTTTTAAAATACAAAGTGATTATAAATGTTATAAACAAATGCATATCTTAGTCATTTCGCGCTCTAAAGACTTCGTTCCTTTAACAGGATTGATGAAAAAATTATCGGCAGTAAATAATGTGTACAATTTTGTAATACCTTATAACAATTGTTAATTGTTTAAGTAAATTAAATAAACAAATACAGATTTTCGTCAATTTTCAACCGACAGATTACGTTTCTTCAACAGAATTAGTTTCAAATTACTTGGAAAAACCATTCCCTTATGATTCTTTATCAGGAAAAAATAATTTTTATTTCATAAACAATTTTATAAAACAAATTCACAACTTCACTACTTGTCAACAAATCCATGTCGTTTCTTAACGAAATCAACTACCAATCACTCAGAAAGGACTTTATTTGTTAGGAGACTCTGTCAGGCGAGATTTTTTGTATACTGTTTAAATAAATTTTATAAAGAGTTACAGATTTTCCTCAATTTTCAACCGGCAGATTACGTTTGTTTAGAGAAGTAAATTTGAAATTACTTGGTGAAATCCCTCTACTATGATACTGTATCAACAAACAATAATTGTTAACTTTATGAACAATTTTATAAGCAATTTCTCAAGTTTTCTACTTGTCAAGAAATGGATATCGTTTTTTTAAGAAATCGAACGCCAATGAATTAGAAAGGACCAGAATTCATTGTTTCAACGAAATCGATTTTGAGTTACTTGGCAAAATCCCAACCTTATGATAATTTATCAGTAGACAATAATTGTTTATTTCATAAACAATTTTATAAACAAATTCACAACTTAACTACTTGTCAACACATGGATAGCGTTTTTTTTTACGCAAACGACTTTCGATGACTCAGAAAAAACGTTACTTATTAGGAAGCTATGTCAGGCAACCACATTTGTCATTTATTTGAATAAACTTTATGAAAAAATACAGATTTTCGTAAATTTTCATCCGCAAGATTTCCTTTCTTCAACGGATTCAACTTTAAATTACTTGGTTAAATTTTTCCCTTATGATACTTTATCAAAGAACAATAATGGTTTATTTTATAATAATTGTTTATATATTTTTATTATTATACTTATATTATTATTTATATAATATTTTTATATTGTTTATATATTTTTTCACAATATAATTGTAATAATTGTTTATTTCATAAACAATTTTATCGAAAAATTCGCGATTTCGGCAATTTTGGAGAGTTTGTTACCATAGACAGTGAAATTCAAATTGTTTGAAGAAACGATGGCAAACTCTTAAGAAATGATGAAATCGTAGATTTATTAAATTGTTTATAAAATGAACAATTATTTTTCGTTGATAAAGTATCACAAGGGAAGGATTTTGCCAAGTAATTTAAAATTAGTTCCGTTGAAAAAACGGAATCTGCCGGTTGAAAATTGACGAAAAACTGTATTTGTTGACAAAATTTATTTAAACAGATGACAATTATTATCAGGTATTGCAACATCGTACATATTACTCATCGGTGACAAATTTCTAAATATTTAATCATTTCTGTTACAGGAACGAAGTTTTTAGACGGAGAAGTGACTAAGATATGCATTTGTTTATTAAATTTGGTTATAACATTAACAGTTACTCTAGATTTAAAAAAAAAATGTTTACTAAGCATTGATTTTGCGTTTACTCTGAACAATAAATAAAGAAATAAAGTCTCCCATTATTATTAACCTTTAAGGAGCACCTTCACTCATTAATTTGTTGATGAAAAAATAAACCAAATTTTTAAATGTTGTAACCTACTGGAAATCAATTTTGAGGAGTTTCTTCACTGATTTTATGATGTTTAACATACATATGAGCAGTTGCAAACAAATGGGATCGCTTATTTGAAAAAAATGTCAACTTTGTTGTTGAATTAAAGATAATTAAGAAAAATAGTGAAAGTAGGCGACAGGCACCTTCAAACAAGGATTTTGAAGCCTGTTAAGTCGTTAATAAAGTCGTTCAAATCTCCCCTTTCCCCTTTCCCCTTCCCGCATTTCCTCTCATAACCCTTACTCTCACTTTCCTCATTTCCCCTTACTTACCATCTCTCCTCATTTCCCCTTAATTTTCCTCACTTTCTCTCAATTTTTCTCACTCCCCCTTATTCTCCTCCCATCACCCCTCATTCCCCTTACTTCCCGTCACCACTGCTTTCACTCACCTTTAACTCATCCCCTTATCACCCTCTTCTAACTGCCTATCACCTTCTCCTTCACTGCCCCTAAATTCCCCTCACTTCCCCTTTTTCATATGATGGATTGACACTCGATCGAAACCATAACGACTTCTGCCCGAGGCTTCGAAACCCTAAAAATAAAGCGGCTTTTACGATTCTCTTCCAAATTTAATTGACTTCCAGTTAAAAAGAAAGCTCAAATTGGATCAACATTTCAAGCTCGAGACTAATTTGTCCGGAAAAACTTTGTTGACAAACTATGCGCTCTAACTATTTTCTAAATATTTTTTTGTCGTTTTGTGACAATAGACCTCTATTAAAAAATTCTGCTTTTAGGTGATAGTGAAAGTAGAGCTCATTCAGGTGCAAGAACATCTTCATTAGGCGAGGGTATCGATGGCCATCGGAAATTCGGAAATGGATGTTCTGGAAATCCAGGCTTTCCTGATGGACCCGATGGATTCGACATGCCAGGAGGCGGTTTTCACAGAGAACATGGAGATCGAGGAGGTATAATTATTCGACTTCATAAGAAATTTACCTATTAAAAACAAGAAAGAATCTTATCAATTAGCAAATTTATTTATCATTAAATACTAGATTTAATAATCATTTATGAATAGGAGTAATTTCATTTTGCAGGCCCTCCCTTTATGATGGGAGATGGATTTGATGTAAGCAGCATGGCAGAAGCTGATGCCTCTGCCCAAGGAGGTGGAGGAGGTATTATTATTTTATTTTATAACAAAAATTATACGGAACATTATTTTTTAGTGTTCCGTGCGTGATCCGGATATCATTTTCTCACTTTTTAAAGCGAGAAACCGGAATTTGATTTCCCGGATGAAAACTGAAAAACGGGAAAACAAATAACAGAAACGAGTTGTGTGAAGAAGCAAAAATTTCAATAAGTAACATACTATGAAGAAACAAGATTTAATAGAACGCATAAAAATATTATTTTAATTTTAATCGAATTTTAAACAGTTTTTCTTTTAGATTTGAGAAGATTATCAGGATGTCTACCCGACGGATGATTTTAAATTCCTGACATTTTCCCGGTTTTCTTGCGGTCAATTTTTTATTTTTCCGGTCAACTTGAAAGTATTCGAAAGATCAGAATGATTTTAAACGATTCTCAAAGATCTCAAGAATTGTGTAGAAGAATTATAATTCTGAATTCAAACCGGGATTTTGTAAAAATTCCCTTCTTCTATTTTATTATTATTATTATTTTTATTTAACTTTGCCTCGGAAACCCCGGTGCGTCATCATCAGCCACGGACTAAGTCAAGTGCCTGATGAGTTAAAGATATTAAAAATTTAA